>BQNB010023951.1:20276-58779 GCA_026074375.1 Tanacetum coccineum | reverse complement strand
ATAAAGTATGATAGTATAAACATGAATGCATGAACATGTTATGTACACACACACGACCCATGCAATTCTAGGTGATTAATATTTAAAACCCAACCAAACATGATCCAAGATTACTACTCCCATCATTGAATAATTCTTCCCGAATTAGGCTTCGGTAATCGGGTTATGCTTAATTGAGGATTAATGATGAAATGCTAGGACTAGTCGACTCGTATGTTGTTCGGTGTTTACGAAAATGTTATTTTGGTTATAGTTGCGATTTTTATTTTTGAAATCCCAAGATTCTCTATAACCTTAAGCTCTGATACCAATTTCTGTCACACCCCGCTGAAGCGGAAACACGAAGTGTAACAGTGAAAGGCACAAACATAAGATAATAGAACAATACCATACTTAATATAGGAACAAGTTCACAACATTACAAAAGTATCTTAGATCCAAATATTAAATCATAAACGTAAGTCTTAATATGCAAATGCCTTAGAAAGGCATTACTGACGATCACCTAAAATGCATGAGAAAAATAGGTCAACTATGAAATAGTTGGTGAGTACAAAGGTTTTAAATAACACGATAGTCTTTTAAAGAATGTCCTCATGGCAAATGTCATGTCAACCCATCTTGTTACAAGTCCCGCCCACACAAGACTTGTAACATATGGATTCACCTACATTTTTATAATAAAAGTAAGTTCAAAAATAGAACGTCAAAAAGTTAAAATAGACTTGGTTGTAATAAGATAGAAAATGTAACATGTATAATAGTGCCATGCAACCAATGCCCTTATATAAATACTATGCGTTCCATAAACAGGAAACGAGAGATTGGCCGACCTCAAATAGCGCTATCCATAATATTTACAGTCCTTAAATAGGGAGCGTACGAACGATACATATAATTAGAGTGCGAACGAAAAACCAAAGGGGGACTAACAATGTGAGGGTGTATGAACGGTTCGATACCTTAGGGTACGAACGGTACACCCACATCTCCAACACTATTACCCATATTATAATTACATAAGTATAAGTCTAAAAATCATGTCACGTCAAAAATAGAGCCCTAAGCTCGTCAAGAAAACACAACTCAAAATGGAAGTGTTAAAGTCTAGTTTGTCAAATCACAATATTTGTCAAATCACAAGTATTTATCAAAAATACTCTAAGTCATAAAAGCAACCAAGATTTTCATGTTAAAATAAGTCCAAATATATCAAACTCTCACGTGTATGTCAAAAATAATACGTCAAGTTAAATCATGCATTTCACCCTAAAAATTAGGGGCGAGTAGAAACCGCACTGCAAATCGTAAAATCGCACCACGTCAAAAACCGGTGGATCTGTTTTAAGAAAAAAGAAAAACCGCAAATGCGATGTGGTGCCCATAAAACCGCATCGCACATTGATTATTTAAAATCGAAAAATGACACACTGATTATTTTATGTGTGTTATAAGGCTTCTACTTCACATTATGATTAATATTCTTATAAGGTATAAGTGATGTATGCATTTACATTAAATATATGCGTTGCTATAACCAAAAAATCCAACATTGTAAACCAAAAACCGCAAAAACTGTGAGTCCCTAAACGAATAGATCTCTGCATCCTATTAAGGTTGATAGCCAATATGTATAAATACAACTGACTATATAGAAACACTGATTATGAATACTATGTGTTAATGTAGAATCTTAACACAAGTACTAAGAAAAACAATGTAAAACTAAATAACAACTTCTATTAATCTGCTTTGAACTATTACAGATTACTAACTATTTGAGATATGATATTGCTATGAGATTTCTTGAGTTCGTATATGGTTGTATATCTAACTATGCCAAGAGGGATCCTTTTATAGATTAAGGATAAACCCTAAACAGGCTTACAAATCGCTAACAGATAACACATATCTTTTCCTAGAATATCTCATGCATATCTCATAAACGGTACTAACTATTATCTACTAACAGTACTAACTATTCGATCAGTACTTACATTTTGTACTGTCGGTACTAACTATAACTATCAGTACTAACTATTTGTACTGTCGGTACTAACTTAGGAAAACATAAATCCTAACAATCCTCCCTTAAACATGAATGTTGAACTCTTTTAACTTCATGTTTCTTCAACTTCTTTAATCTCTTAGAGGATGTATCCAAACACTCATAGCATTTCTTGATCTTTTAAACTCTATCCTTCTTCAGCAGCAACTTTGTCTTCTCAGCAACTCAGCAACATCTTTTCAGCAACAATCCAACTAAGTTGGCTTTATAGTTTTTGGCAAACTACCAGCCATTAACGGATTTGATGTTCCTTTACCAGTAGCCGTTTGCTCTGGGATAGTTAACTCTTTATTTTAAAAACATGGTGAGTTAATTACCATACAGTTTTTGGTAAACTGTCAACCATCAACGGAATTGATTTGTCTTTACCAAATACCGTTTGCTTTTGGACTAGCCAATGCTTCATTGCCATAACATGGTGCATTGATAAACCATATAGTTTTTAGCAAACTATCAGCTATCAACAGATTTGATTAGTCTTTACCATGAACTGTTTGATCATGGACTAGCCAACTCTTCACCACAGAAGCAAGGTGAGTTGAGAACCTTACAATTTTTGGTAAATTGTCAACCATAAACGGATTTGAGAAGTCTTTACCACAAGCCGTTTGCTTATGGACTAGCCAGTTCTTATGCCTGTTAAGCATGGTGAACTGATGACCATTTGTTGTGTGGTTTTGAAACCAACACTCAAAGATCCTCCTCATCTCCATTAAAGTCTTCAGGTTCTAACTCTGCAAGTAACTTCTTGACAATATTGAATAAAACTCCCAATGCCATAGTACTGTCTTCTTCAGACTCCAACTTTAATTTCATCATTTGCATCAGTCAATCCTTTCAAGGATACTTCTTCTCTATAAGCATATGAATGACTAATCCTGCCTCAGTCACTAATGTATGTACCCCTGAAGAACTATGTAGCTTCCAACTTACTATATTCCAATCCTGCTGTGAATTCCAAAACTCATTTTCATCATCTGGATTGAACATAATCATCAAATCTCCCCAAAGTACTCTATCAAATCCTTCAGGTATCTCACCTTGATATCTGGCCTTTTACGTGATAAACACATTCAAATTCTTCTCTATCAAATATTGATAACACCCTCATCAAAGTTATAAAAATATCTCTTTTATCCATTGCTTCTAATCACCACATTTTTGATTATTTCCTCTAAAGGGTTCAGCTTTATTCATCTTGTGGTTTTGGATTTTCCAAGACACATGTTCTCCCTATTCTTTGATAGGATATTTTCTGTTAAGTATCTCATAATCTTCTTTTTCCTCATCTGGGCTATAGTTAGTGTAATATTCAGCTCATCATTCTCATTACTCACTATACATCTTCAGAATTGTTTTGTAAGAATCTTTTTTTTTGACTTCATCTTTTTCTAGTACCAAGTTTTTCTCTTTCTGTACTTTCTTCTTCTATACTTCCTCATGAATTTTCTTCTTTTCTTTCTCTTGATTATTTCACTTTTATGAGGAATCAATTCCTTTTTCATTCATCCTTTGATCAGTCTTGCTTCGCAGACCCAATAGAGATAAAATCTTCATCTGATTCTTAATCTTCTCTCTACAGAGCTTGTATTTCGGTCAAACTTCTTGATTTTCAATTCAGCATGCTTGAAGTTTCCTACATGCTTCAAGTAGGTCATCATTTGATTTCAGTTGATTCTTGGTTGGTGGTCTGTTCCTGATGGCCTCTGATCTCTGTTAAGCAAGGAATTTTCTTTGAGCAGCAATTGTGTCATGAAGGAACTTTGCTCTTTCTTTATTGTAAATTGCTCTCTTTCTTGTTCTTGAAGCCTTTAGAAGAAGTCTATTGCATCAAATTCTTTGCTTTATATTCATCAAAGTTTCTTATGGAGAGCTTCATTGCTAGCTTTTTCTCTCAAGCTATTTGTTTCTTTCTTCTTCACCTTTCTCTTATGTATTTTCTGATGTTTAACTTTCTTCTCAGTTCAGGAATACCATCAGATTCACTTTCAGATATCATCCATCTTTTATTTGCTTCTTTCCTTTGTTTTTGATCAATATTATGGAAGAGGCTTTATTGTAAGATGTGATCATGTAGAGGTTAGGTCTAGGTCGTCAGTTTCTTCTAATATCCTTAAACTCTACACCTTTACTCCTTTTATCTTGAACGCTTTGGCTTGACTATGTTGAGCTGAAACCTTAGCTATTGTTCATCATCTCCAAATATTGTGATGTAGGTGTTGAGTGGCTGGTAGTAGCATTCTCTTCAGTATGATCTTCAGTACCCTTTTCTCTTGCCCCATCAGATATTCAATTTGTCTTCAGTACTTTCATTTTGTTCATCGGACCTTCAACCTGCCTGTCAGTACTAAAACTTTGTACCATCAGTACCTAACTATTGGTCTAGTCAGTACTAACTTTATCCTTGTCAGTATAATACATCTTCAGTACATAAGTATTTCTTCATCAAGATCCTTCTCTTCCATCCACTATTTCTCTTGTCCTCCCCACATCTTGAGCTTCTCTGTTTCCATTGTTCAACTGTATCTTCAGGAAACTCATCAAATGAGGAATCTATTTGATCTGAAGGTTCAACACGTTAGCAAACTTCCTCCTCTGTTTGGATACAGACTCTTTGTGCACTTTGTGTTTGGGGAAGCTCTATTCTTGTTCAATCTTTGCTTTATGAGACATTTCAGCCTGCTCTATGGTGGTGGTGACTAGGTTTGCTTGCTTCTTGAGCTTTTGATCTGAGCCTTTAGTGTGTATATTCCTTGGCTTGATCTGAAGAGTGTGCACATAAAGTGAGACAAAGATCATAGACCTCTTTGGAGTGTCATTCACCTCATTCCTGAAAGGATTTATCACTGGATGAATGACCTCAAGAGTCCACTAGACATTTTCTAGTATAGGATCAGGAAAATGATAAGATGAGGGTGAAGGTATTCGGGGATGGGCTGTCTGTTGCTCAATAGGTACTTCACTAGTGGGAGCAGGAGATGAGTCAGTCTGTGGCTCAGTAGGTACTTCACTAGTGGGAGCAGGAGAGGGTGTAGGTTGTGCTTCAGATGGTCTTTCTGAAGAAAGACCCCTCACTGAGTTGGTTGTACCAAAAAATAGTAGCAAACAAAAGGTGACTCTCCCATGAGAAATGTTTACCTTCTTAACCATGAAAGAAAAGACTTTACTAGTTAAGTATTTATAGGAAAATGATCTAAAGGGTACAGACACATTAGCTAGTTGTTATATCTTAAAAGGATCAGAAATAAAATGTGGTACATTTCATATTTTTCTCTAGCATCTAAATGTCTAAGCATTCCATCAAAAATTAATTTAGAAAAGTTATACTTCTGATTAGATGTTAAGCAGATGACAGCAGTGGCAATGTTAGTGGGAATTTGATCCCAAGAGGTGCTTTTTGAACTAAGACAATGATTGATTGTATGAAATAAAAACCTCCATTGGGGAAACCAACGCTTTATTAATTGTAACACGGTTATATCCCCTTCATACCAATTAAAGTGTTTGCATCAAAGATAGCTCTGTTAGGTAATGTAGTCTATCCTATATCTGCATCATCAAAATGAATATCACTTTTATGATGCTCTCAGAGATAGACACAGAACGTGCCAGCATACTTTGGCACTATTGTGCCTAACATTGTGATTATTTTGGACTTAGCAGGACGTCCAAACTGTTCAACAAATGTAGTAGTTAAACAGGACTTACAGTGTGAGCATGATGAATCAAACTTTGCTTAAGAAAATCATGATCTCGTGAAACTCCTGCATTCCCTTTAGACTTTCTCCAGTTACGCGTCCAAGTTGTGCTTGGGACAAGAATCAAGAAAGCAGCCATTGTGATTGAAAGAGTGATCATGTAAGAGTGATATTAGGGCTTGTAGGTACGAATGTATTTGGTGAGATCTGCGTAAGGAACTGTGCAATTGCGATGGGTTTATATAGGTTTGGGACCTAATTTTAAGGAAAGTTTCAATTTACACTTTGTAGCCCTTTGGCGGTATTTTTTTCTTCAACGTTCTATAGCGGGGGGGGGGGGGGGGGATACAAAACTTTGCCACAGGTATGTAACTTGCACAGTCGGTTATAACTTTGTCCATCAAAGAAGGAACAAATGTAGGTATCTGGAGTGCTTCAGTCCTATCAGTAACTCTTCTCCATGACACTATAGAATATATTAACTCACCTTCCCTCCCTATGGCAAATGCATACCTATGGTTAACAAGTTTCTTCTTACAAACTATACAACACAACATATTGCCTCCCTTATCCAAATGCATCTTTGGATTGTTCATCCCAATATTAACACCAGAATTGAAATTTGTAACATCAAAAGCTTGGTTAGTAGATCAGTACATTGTCATCAGTTGTGTATTTTAAGCACATGATTAGTTTCTTTTCATAAGCATCTCTTATGAAGTGGGCCTCATAGCAATGTTCTTTGTTTTCGGATGAGATTACTGGATTCTTTATAATGCTAAGTGCTTTTCATTTATCATTGTAGACTTTGTGTTCATGAAGTTGAACCATAGGTCTATCATTTGAATTTTGAATCCTCAAAACCTGCCATCAACAGCTTGCAGCCGAAATATTCTGTTCTGTCGTAGATGTAGCACAATTGGTTGCTTTTTGATTGCAAGAAATGGAGTCTCCTGCCAAGAAATTGACAACCTCCTGATATGGATTTCTGTCAAGATATACTCAGCATAGTCACCTATTGAGTAGGATTCAGAGTCAATGAAGATACTCTAGGATACCAAAAGACCTAGTTTGGGTTTTCCTTTTAGGTTTCCTAAACATTCTTTGACAGCTCTTAGATGGGAAGCCTTTGGAGGTTGGGCCCTGAACTAGAACAAGCACAGACTGCAAACATAATATCAGGTCCTTAGAAGCAGTCAAGTACATTAAGGAGCTAATTCATGGAACTATAGAGATGGGACATCCCATCACTGGCTCCTCATTCCTTGACTGAAGCTTTGAGTCACAATTGGTTACTAGCAGTCTTAACATTAGCAGTCAAACTTCTTCAGGATTTCTGCAACATACTTATCCTGACTAATAAAGATACCATCTGCTTTCTGTTTGACTTGTAATCCAAGAAAGAAAGTGAGCTCTCCCATTGAACTCATCTAAAATTTACTCTTCATTAATGCTTCAAACTCATCACACCAAGATTTCTTTGTAGACCCAAAGATGATATCATCCACATAGATTGAAATAGTATGAATATCATGTTTGTCCTTCTTTTTTATGAAGAGTGTTTTGTCAATAGTAACTCTTCTATAGCCATTTGCAACAAGAAGGATTAGTATGAATATCAAGCTTGGAGCTTGATGTAGCCCATAGAGAGCTTTTACAACTTTGTAGACTTTCTGAGGATATTTAGGATCTAGAAAACCTGGTGGTTGAGACACATATACCTCTTCATCAATTTTGCCATAAAGGAAGGCACTTTTCACATCCATTTGATTGACTCTAAAACATGTTTGAGGCAAAGGGCAAAAAGATCCTTTTGCCTTCACATCCTGGCCTCATGAGCAAAAACCACTATCAGTAGTCTATACCTTCCTCTTGCTATGTTCCCCTGAGCAACTAACCTTGCTTTATTTTGACAACACCTCCTCATTTATCCTTCTTTATTTCGTATTGTACGATAGCCGTATTCCCATAAGGCAATCCACTAAAACCCAAACCTTCTGTATCTTAATCTGCTGAATTCCTCTTGCATAGCATCAACCTAACTCTCATCTTCAAGAGCTTCTGAAATCTTCTTGGGTTCATTCTGAGACATTGAAACAAGCAAATAAACAATGCTGGAAGTCCTTATGATTATTTCTTCTTTGCTTTTGAACATAGCTAACAAAAGCATGGGCTCCAGAACTGTGATGCAATTTGCTTCTTGTTTGAACTACTGAGGTTGGATCTCCTAGAATAAGTGCTGTAGGATGAGAGGAGTGAATCCTTGATGTAGGAATAGGTCTAACATTCAAACAGTTTCCAAGTTTTAGAGTCAGCCACTTGCACCATGTCATCATAAGATGAAGTAGTGAAAATACCATCTGTGGAATTTTGATAAATATCCTCAAGTGGAGGTATTTCTGAGTCATCTTCTTCAGGATTTGTTGGATCAGAAAGAGATAGTCCCTCAAAAGAACTGGCAGTACTAACTGGTAAGCTAACAGTATTAACTAGGTTAGTACTGCTAGCTTTAGCTGGTGTGCTAACAGTACTAAAAATGTTAGTACTGCTAGGCTTAGCAGCTCCTTCTTGAATGATCAAGTTCTCAGTTTCTTGTGCAAACTTCTTTCTGAGAGCTTCAGCTTCCTCATTAGCTTCCTCTTCTTGCCTCTTAAGTCTTTCAAGGTCATCCATAAAGACTTGTTCTTCCTCTCTTGGACCTTCTCTCTTATCATCTGTTGTTAATGCTGGAGTGATTGTTGAAGAATAAGAGGGCCATATTGGCAGTACAAAGCAGTCTTGAGCAGATTCATCTTCTTTGTCAGAATCCCCTGCATCAGTAATCTCTTCTGTACCTGCATTTTGGTTAGCTTCTTGTTGACCTGCATGTAGGTTAGCTTGATTCTCTGAACTAACAGGATGATAATTCATAGAATCAGTTAAATAATCAAGATCAAAAAGCCAAGTTGGTCCTTTTCCTGCAACATTTGGTTTGTTCTCTAAGAAGGTGATGTGCAGGTTTTCTTCAACTCTTTTGGTTTCTAAATTGTATACTCTAAAAGCCTTGCTTTGTAGAGAATACCCAACTAAAAATCCTTCATCTGATTTTCCAGCAAACTTGCCAAGGTGGTCAATGGTATTCAAGATGGTCACATGGTACCCAAAAGGTCTTATATAACTTATAATTGGTATCTTACCAGTTAAAAGTTCATAAGGTGTCTTATTATGAGGCTTGGTCACTAATACCCTCCCTGATTAGAACATAACAACAGTACTAACTGCTTCACCAAAAAGTGTTAGTTAAAAATGAATCTGCAAGCATGGTCCTAGCAGCCTCAATTAGGGTCCTGTTCTTTCTCTCAGCAACTCCATTTTGTTGTGGAGTTCTGGCATTACTGTATTCTCCCCCTCTGATTCCTTTTGAACCCACAGATATCAATCACATCCCTGTACTTAAATTCTGTAGCCATTATCACATCCCTAATAGTTTTTTTATATTTTTTAAAACTTTATTGATTCAATTGTTTTCTCTATCTGTCTTATAAAGTCCTTAAGGATTGCACTAGTTTCATCCTTAGTTCTTAAGAAAAATACCCAACTAAACCTGCTAAAATCATCAGTGATAACTAGGCAATAGGTCTTATGGTTTAAACTCCTTACAGATGTAGGTCCAAACAAATCCATAAAGCAAGTTGTAAGGAGGGCCTAATAGAGCAAACTGTTTGCCTTACAGGAAGGCCTTGTTTTGCTTTCCTTTCTGACAAGCAACACAAGTGTGGTCATTTTGAAAAAATCTTTGAAGGTAGACCTCTTACAAGGTTTCCCTTCAAAAGTTTATTTAAGTTTTTTTTGAAATTGACATGACCCAACCTCCTATGCCATTTGTTAGATTCATCAATTGTGGCCTTTGCAAATAAACAAGCTAAACCCCCCTAAAGGAACAATGTTCTTTAAATTAAAACTGTACATATTGTTTTGTCTAGCGATTATTAGTAGTACTTTATTGTCATCAGGTAACCTTAAATTCAGGAGACAAAACAAGACATTTCAGATTCAGATAAACAGGAACCTTGTTCTTTTTGTCACGCATTTTGTGACCAGGAAAAAAGATTAAAATGCTAAGTTCTTCACAAAGCACACAACCTTAAAAACTAACATTTCCTAGTTTTTTAATTTTACCTTTAACCATGTGCTGAATAGACCTTTACTACCTCCAAAATGCAACAGTGCCACCATAAAGTCTTGGAAATTTAGCAAGGTAGGCCTTGTACCCATTCATGTGGCCTGGAAACATCCACTATCAACAATTCCTTTATCTTTAGAGTTCTATGTGCATAATCCTGCACCATTAAAAAAAAGATTAGAACTCTTATGGGACCCAAGCCTGTTTGGGCTTGAGTCTGCCTAGTGGATCTTTGAAAGTGTAACAATTTCTAAGATTGGATCCACCATTGTATTTGGAGATATTGTGCCAGTTATATCTTTGTTGTCTCTAATTACAACCTGCGTAAGGCTTAAACACAGTTTCCCCTTTTTTCCCCAATAGTACTAACGCATATCACCTTAGCAGTATTAACTTTGTTTAGAAAAATCTGTTCTAAGTACTGTTTTGTACTTTTGAAAGGACTTGAAGATGGTGAATGAGTTTTTGTGAAAAACATTGCTGGTCTAACTCTATTCACAATGGGCTTAACAGTATTAACTTTCATGGCAGTACTAGTTAGTACTGTCTGTCTGTTAACACTTTGCCTAACAGTACTAAAATTTTTAGTACCGCTAGTTCGAGCAGTATTAACTGGAAATATACCAGTTCTAGTTAGTACTGCTGAAGGAACAAATTGGTTTTGTTTATTCACTCTTTGCACATTATTCCAACCATTGTTTAACTCAGCTTTTCTTGCCATCCTCTTCTCATGGAAATCACAATCTCTAATTAAATGATTTAGACTACCACATACAAAACATGCTCTTACAGTAAACCCATGCCCCAAATCTTTCTTGTCAACTTTAGGTTTTTGACTATGTGTGAACTGACCTCTTAACAATTTCCCTAGAGTTTTTTACTTACTGGTTAGCAAAACAGGTGTTTTCTTGTTAGACACACACACATCTTCACTAATTCTGAATTCCATACTCCTCATATAGAGAGCATCAGACCAGACCTTAGGTTGACATTCTACATTAGATTCATTGACAACTGGTTCAGACACTAATTCAGATGGTTCTGCACTAATGTTAGATTCACAGGTATCAAATTCACTTGATTGTGATTCAGATTCACTAGGTTGAGTCTGTTTTGGACCATATGTAAACTTAGAATCATCTACTTCTACATCAGGTCCTGAAGGCATGTAATTTCCTGTCATGGGTGGGGGTACAGCATGCATTCCCTCTGCTGTAACAAACCTATCATACAAAGGTTGGTTTTCTATCTCACTCTCTTTATTCATAAAAACACTCTGCAACACTTCATTTTCATAGCTCAAAATACCATCATATCTGTGATCCCCATACCCAAGCCCAAACTTATCATTAGCACTCATTTGGGTATTTAGCAGTTTACTAAGATTCTTAGAAGAATTATGCCATTTTTCTACTTTAGCCTTTAAATCTTCTTTTTCTTTTTGAGCTTCTGCTAATAATTTCTTATGGTATGTGAGAACATCTGTTTTATCATCTAAATCTATTTTCATAAACTTTATCTTTTGTTCATACCAAAGTTGTCCTTGTTGATGAGCAACTAACTGTGCTTCAACTTTCTTAAGACCTTGAGAATATGCTTTTATTTCTATGCTTGCATCACTAAGTTGTTCTCTCTGAGCATCATACAGTTTTTTAAGATTAGCATAAGACTCTTTACACTTATTTGAACATGAAATTACCTCTGTGTCTGAGTCTGAGCTGTTACAAGCCATCAAAGCATAATCTTCATCTTCTGAATGATTTGTCCAATCTATACCTTCTCCATCAATTGTCACCAATGCTTTAGAATCCTCCTTCTGTCCAGTTCTGCTCCTATCCTTGTTTCTAGAATTCCATGCATCCCTCCTCCTGTTATCTTGAGTTCCCTTGATTCTACACTCTCTAGCAAAATGCCCTGTTTTGTGGCAATTGTAGCATTCCACTTTGGTTTTATCAAAGCCAACAGCTTCTTTTGCATCAAATTGTAGCTTTCTACCAGTCTTCTTGTAAAACTTTTTCATTCTCATTGAGATCATGGCCACTTGCCACTTCAAGTCCATTTCTTCAAGGTCATATTCATCAATCTGTTCCAAGTCCTCATGATCCAGTTGAGGGCAGCTAGATTGATTAGCAAGAAGTGAGTATGATGAAGTTTGTTCATACTTTGACCAGAAAGATTGGGAACACAATAAGCAGTATTAACTTCATTAGTACTGTTTGTGTTCTCAGAGACAAAAGCTACATTTTGTGGGCTAGAGGATAATGATGCAGTAGAGCCTTTTATATCACTCTCAAAAACTCTTAGATTATTGTACAAATCATCAAAACTAAAAGTGTCCACCTCTGGTTTGGTTCTCATTATTAGGGAGACTTGTGACCAGGCAGAAGGTAGAGATCTTAGGAATTTTTTATTAGCATCCTCAGTAGATACACCTGCTCCATGGATCTCTAACTGGCTTAGAAGACTTTGGAACCTGTCATAGCCTTTGTGAAGCCCTTCTATGTTGGATACAGAGAATCCTTTAAACTGTTGCTTCAAGATATACTTTTGCATCTTTTTGGATTCGTCATTTCCACCAAATCTAGATTTGATGGCATCCCACATTTATTTTGCATTACTCATCTTATGGAACTTAGCAAGATGATCTTCTGGTAGGGCCATAAGCAATGTGGTCCTTGCTTTTCTCTCTCTTTCTCTGGCTACAATCTCTTCTGCAGTTCTAGGAGGCAAAACCTTAATTTGTCCTGATGTATCTGTAGTGATTGATACAGGACCATTCCCATTTTGTATAACCTCCCAGATTGGATAGTCTGTATGAGCCAAATAGTGCTCCATCTTCATAGCCCAGATATCATATTCTCCCTTTTTGAGAATAGGCAGCTTGATGGTTGAAACTGTATGAGGAGTTTGTTGGGTTGGTGTTTGTGATGATGGTGGAGGTGGTGGTGGTGGTGGAATTTCATCTTGTGATGATGATGCAGACATGTTTAGTTTAGGAGTATGAGAGTTTGATTTGATTGTTCTTCTTATTCAGAGTTTCTCACAGGCTCTGATACCACTTGTGAGTCCCTAAACGAATAGATCTCTGCAGCCTATTAAGGATGATAGCCAAGATGTATAAATACAATTGACTATGTAGAAACAATGACTATGAATACTATGTGTTAATGCGGAATCTTAACACAAGTACTAAGAAAAACAATGTAGAACTAAATAATAACTTCTATTAATCTGCTTTGAACGATTACAGATTACTAACTATTTGAGATATGATATTGCTATGAGATATATTGAGGTCGTATCTCTAACTATGCCAAGAGGGATCCTTTTATAGACTAAGGATAAACCCTAACAGGCTTACAAAATGCTAACAGATAACACATATCTTTTCCTAGAATATCTCATACATATCTCTTAAACGGTACTGATTGTTAGTTTTACGTACCTATAAAATATATAATAAAAATACTACTTAGGTAAATCCCAACTATTTACCTTTATCTAAGGTAAAAAGTTGAAACTTACAAAAATAATATAATATATATAATATACGTATGTTTAAACCGGGCAAGTATGATCACCCGGGTCGTTATCCCCAACGACTAGTGAAATTGAAACCACGTTTAGGTTCGGATCCTGATTTGAATGAGCAAAGATATTTTTGGATTAGCTATTGCTGCGAAATTAAGATAGCAACAAATATTGACAATTAAGCAAAATTAAACAATTTTAAATCCTCAAAATGTAACTAAAAAAAATTTTACATGATAACAAAATAATGGCCGAAGATTATTAAAAACAAGGACCTAATTTTTTTCTTTTTTTAAAAGTTTATTAAAACTAATTAAAAATCAAAACTAAATACTAATTAAAATTAATAAACCTAATTAAAAACTTAAACTAAGGACTAATGGTGCAAAAACTAAGAAACTTAACGGGGAAACTACAAAACTAATGGAGCGCTAACTGATAAAACAATTAAATGAAAAAGTTACACTTTCTACCCTGAGTATCTATCCCGACAACAACTTAATGTCCAATAAGCATTCGAAATTTTAAAGAGCTTTTAAAATTGAAAAAAACTCAAGAAGCAAAGTTGTAAAGGAAGCCAGGGGGAACAGATTAATAAAGGCACTTGGGCTGAAAATCCACAAATAAGCATCCCTCAAAGAGATTATCTTTAAGTTGTTACAGAAAGTGAGGGCTTATCCTCTTGGTTTAAGAAAATAAGCTATAGAAACTCAAAACTAGATCAAATGAAAAAGGAAGAAGTTCTAGGCTTATGATATGCTTAATCTATAAATGAAAAGGAAACTAAAGCTTAATACTATTTTATGCTTTGAAATTGATCATGAAATAAGCAAATCAGGAAATAAGACAAAGTACACAAAAACAAAGCAAGTAAAAACCTTAATAAGCTAAACTAGACTCTAAAACTTTCAGGACTTACTAACCTACTTATTATCCATCTAAATGAACTATAAAATCTAGACTTATAAGCTAATTAACAGATTTAAATCCTAAGGACTCTAAGAACTGTTTTTGGATTTTTCAGGCTTGTTATGACTTTTGACAGCTAAATTAAACTAGGAAAATAAGCTAGAAATTTCAAATTGAGATTTAAAATCCATTAAGCTATATTAAAACTCAAATCCTACTGAATTTAATAAGCTAAATCTTAAAATTACTGTTCTAAATTAAGCTTAGAACACAGCAGTACTAACTGAGGTTAGTACTGCTAGTGTAAAAATTCAACAGTACTTTCGCTGAAAGTACTGCTGATGCAATTTGATTTTTAAGAACAGATTTAAGCTATGAATTAAGCTAGAAAATGAAAACTAAAACTGATTTTAAGATAAGCTATAACTAAATTTAATACTACTTGAACTCCTAGCTTAAATCTAAGCTAGCAGTACTAACTGATGAAAGCAGTACTAACTTGGAAGTTAGTACTGGTAGTGTAAAAGTTCAACAGTATTAACTTATGTTAATACTGCTAGTGCAAATTAAGAGTGCACTAAACCAAACACTCCTTAAAAACCATGACAGAATTTGAGAAAAGCTTTTAAGAGAAATCTAATGAACAAATACTAAATACCAGATAAAAACTAGCTTAAAACAAACTTAGCAATTATGATTAAACAACTGAATAAGTAAAATTATAATATCTTAACTAATTAAACTAATATTTTTGGATTTTATGAGTTTTTATGACAGAAATTGCCACCCCATAACTAAAGATCTTTCACTCTTAAGCAAAAAACAGATGAAGACAAACAACTAATAAGCACTAGAAGAGATATTTAAACATAATAAGCAAAGAGAATAAGCAAATAAGCAATATTAAACACATATAAGCTATAAACGTAAGCAATTTAAAACTGAAATTAGAGACAAATGAAAAGAGAAACTTACTTGATCCTTTAGCTAAACAAAAGGAACCAATTAAGGCAGCTACAAGCTCTCTAGCTTATGAATAAGCTAGAGTATAAGTCCTTGGGATCTCTTCCAAGTTAAGATCCCCTTCCAAAAGCTTAAATCCAATAAGATCCATAATAGATTTAACTGATTTAAGGTTTAAGTAAGATTAATTCTGAATTCAAACAGCTCTATTTCAGCTTATAGACTGAAAGAGCTTAATACGAGCTTATTAGCTTATTGAGACAATTTAGCTTTTTAAGAGAACTTATGACTTTAAATGAGAACTTTGAAAATGAGATTTAAAACACTAAAGACTGAATTTCATTAATTAAAAAGGATGATTACATTACTGGAAAAAGGAAAATTACATTTAAGAAAGGAAAATACGAATTTAAGCTAAAAATTACATAAAAACTCAAAATCCCCCTGATGTGTGTGAGAATGAGGCCTATTTATAGTGCCAAGCTGAAGCTTCTAGGTCCTCTTGCCTTGCTCTCCAAACTAGGATTTGCACTCAACTATCTGCTCAAATCCTTCACATTCAGCGGGTTTAGACAAAAATGCAACCATGTTATGAGTATCAGCAAACTTTAGGGTCGTCATTGTGTTGGGTTTTGATGATGAATGATAAAATTGAGTTAGGTTTGTGATTAGAACACACACACACACTATTATTTTTCAAACTTTGATAAAAAACATGAAGATTGGTGATACTTTGGGTTGATTCTAGTGTCTGGGGTAGTCATTAAAACAACGTTTGGGTTGTCCGGTTCACGTCAAAATTTATTTTGAAGACCATTTTTGTAAGTCTTTCAAATTTATTTTTAACTTGTACTTTTAGGTTGCTAGTGATGCATAGATGTTAGTTGTATTGCTCGATCGTTAAAAATCGAAAGCGAAAAGTTTACAAAAGGATATTTAGGGTGCGTTTTTGGTTCGAATGGAATAAAAGAAACATAAGGTTTTGTTAGTTTTGATATTGTGGTCGTGATGGTTGAAAAACATATATTTTCTATGTAGCTTATTTCATTTATAGCTTATTTTGGCTTGTTTGTTGTGTTCGAATAAGCTTATTTTAGGCTTATAAGCCCACGACATCATAAGGAAATACAAGAAGGGTATTTTTGGTTATTATCCTAGTATGCCATATTTTTGTGGACTAATATTATAGCTTATGGTGATAACCAAATGCGATACGTAGCTTATTAACTTATTTTTAAGCTTAGTATACATATTTTTGAGCATATGGGCTCATGACCCAATAAGCAATCCATGAGCCGTGGCTTATTGATGGCTTATTGTGGTCCGGATTACTTTATTTCTTATTGATATGAGCTTATATATGCTATTGGGCCTTGGTTTTGGGCTTAGAACGTATGCTGGATACATAAAAAGTATAATGGATCCTTATTGGGCCTTAAAGCCCAATAAGCGTTAACTAGTCGTTTTGAGAGTTTTGACGAGCTTTTGGAGAGTGAAAAGTACTTGTGAAATTATATAGAAGATTGTTTTGAGAAAGTATCTTGGTAAACGTGGTGAAATGTGATTTTTGGAATTTGGTTCGGAAAGTGTCGAAATGTTGAAATTATTTGAAAATAAGGTTTGATAACCTTGAAAAACGTCATATAAACGTACGGGTCAGGCCGAAATTTTTAATAAAGTCTATTTTATTATTTTAATAATAAAATTTTATTATTTTAATAATTTTTTTTATTATTTTATTATTTTAATAAGTCGACTAAAAGACGAAAAATATAATTTTTCTCAAAACTTTTTCCAAAAATGGTTTATGTAAACCTATCATCTATCCGTATAGTATAAACGATATATTTATGGTAACCAAGTGTACCGAATAGACTTATCGAAGTATATTTATAAATATTTATTATAAATATTTAGTTATATTACTTATCTATTTTCTTAAATAGTATAAGTATAAGTATATTGTACTAAGATATGGATGAATATGGTATTTTGGAGTCATGTCATCAACCATCACACCACTAAAACGTTTAAGATAACCGTACAACGAGCGTCTAACCTCTATGCATCATACTTGAAAACTGTTTTGGAAATGAATGATTTAAAATGGGACATTAACTGGACTAGGTCGTGTGCGGACGTCGTTGCATTTGCTTGTGTGATAGTGAGATTTATGTGGAGACATTTTACTTGAGGTGAGTTCTCATAGCCCAATTTTTACTGTTTTTTCGTTGGGGAAAAATGTGATCTTTATCATTTGATTGACGAAATTCACTTATGTTATTTGATAAACAAAATAGATTTGATATAATAGTAACTTGATTATTTGGGTGACACATTTGATTAAGTTAAACCAAGATAAGTCTTAAGTTGAAACTAGTTAATTTGTGAAAACGTTTTCTGACGAGAAATCCTTTTTATAAGTTAAAATCCTAAAATCAAAGATCAAAATTACTACCATTGCTTATGAATTATATGAAAACTATCTGAGTAGTCATTGTTGGGAATTAAGAGCTTCTACAAGTTTATACAGCTGATGGACTTAGTACTGCTATTGAAGATTAAAGAATATAGACTAAGTATGTTAGTACTGTTAGTATAATAGTTAGTACTGTTAGTTATATAGTTAGTACTGCTTAAGTGATATGCATGAGTTATATTAGGAATAGATATGCATGATCACTTGACGCGTTTTGTAAGCCCATTAGGGTTTTCCTTAGTGTATAAAAGGAACCCTACGGCACAGTTAAAAAACACACAAGTTTATATAGTTAGTTTTTCTGTAACCTAGGCAGAATATTTGCAATCAATATATATTCAAAGTTTTGTTTACATTGTTCTTCTTAGTATTACAAGTTAGATTCCGCATAACTTGTAGTATTCATAATCATAGTTTCTCACATAGTTAGTTTGGATTTATCCAAGTTAACTAAGCTTTAACAAGCTAAGAAGATCTATTCATTGGGACTCACAAGTGGTATCAGAGCTTGTAGAGAAACTCTGAATAAGAAGAACTCATTCAGATCTAGATCTCTACCTACAATACAAGATGCCTGGTGAAGAACCTGCACCACAAATGGCACCAGTGGAATCTCCTCAAATGATATCTACTGTAAAATTTCATATGCTCAAGAAGGGTGAATATATCCTTTGGAGCATGAGGATGGAGCAGTACCTTAGAAACACAGATTATGGCTTGTGGCAAGTAATCATGAATGGTGATGAACATGTACAAACAACAAAAGATGAGAATGGTGTTGAAACTGAAGTACCTTCAAAAATTGATCAAGCTATATTGGCAAGACAAAAAGAAAGAAAAGCTAAAAGCATTATTCTTTTGGCTATTCCTGATGAGTATCAACTAAGGTTCCATACAATCAAGGATGCAAAGTCTTTGTGGGCTGCTATCAAGAGTAGGTTTGCCGGCAATGTTGAATCTAAAAAGATGCAGAAGAATGTCTTGAAGCAACAATTTGAAAACATTTCTGTATCTGACACAGAAGGATTAGATAAAGCATATGATAGATTTCAAAAACTTATCAGCCTTCTAGAAGTTCATGGTGCAGCTGTTCCTAATGAAGATGCGAATCAGAAATTTTTAAGAGCTCTACCTTCATCATGGAACAATGTAGCCTTGATTATGAGGAACAAAGATGGTATAGATGATTTAGATATTGATGATCTATACAATAACCTAAAAGTTTTTGAAGCTGATATCAAAGGTTCCTCTGGATCATCTTCAAACTCTCAGAATGTGGCTTTTCTCTCTGCAAAAGACACTAGCAGCAGTAATGAAGTTAATACTGCTAATAGTATCTCTACTGCATCAGGTCATAATTCTCAGGGACAAGCCTCTTCATCATCATATACTGATGATCTAATGTTCTTGATATGTGAGAAAACACGTATTATTTGTGTATCAAAACAAGCCCTAAAATGATGAAAATGTGCATAAATATGCTTGTATATGTGTGTTTTGTTGTTTGGTGATGTGTAGGTACAGATATTGCAAATATCACATGAAAACGGTCAAAACCGGGCAAACACAGACACGAGAATGAATAGAGTGCACAAGAGACGAAAAGGATTCAAGTTTTCTAGCAAATGGTCTTTAAAAGTCAACCCTGATCAACCATTGGTCAACCCACTAAAAAACAAAATCTTCAAAATACTTAAAATACCCTTAATGTTAAAACAAATTTCACTAAAAGCCTTAAACCTTAACACCGTTAGAACTTTTATTATAAAAGAACTAACGGTCGTTATCCTCCAAATATAACCCAAAACCATATAACCGGCCCAAACCTATTTTAATAAACCCACAGCCCAAGTCAACGCCCCAAATGGCCGAGTCAAACAAATAGTAAAAAGAAAAGAAAGGGCGCGAAGGTAACTGTTCACCCTTCGTCCCCATTTTCACCTTTCAGCCTAATCAAAAGGGTAAAAACCCACTTCCTCTCAAACAATGACGTGGCTAAAGAAGATACCAAGTACTAAGCGCCATGTCATCATCAAAACGTCACTCAAGAGCATTTGATTGGACAAGCTGACAAGGGGAATGACACGTGGGATGAAAACAAACACACTTTGAGGGAAATTTTACTCTAAACTCAAGCCAAAAGAAACACACTCACTCCCAAAGAGTAGGATTGCCAGCTTGGAAATCCGTGTGCCTCATTTAATCCAACGGCTAAGATCCATCCTCCAATGATTGAAGAAATTAAAGGGCCAAGATCAAGGATAAGGGGAGCGTGCTTTAGGACCTAGAAGCTTCACTCAGCCCTTATAAATAGAGCTCATCTCCTCACACATCGTATCTTCTTTTTCTGTTAGTTTTTAGTAGCTTAATATAGTTTTTTTAGCTTATGTAGTTTTCATTTAAATGTAATTTTAATTCTGTTTTCAGTCTTTGTAATCTCTATTTAAAGTATTGTAATCAGCTTTTAAATCAATGAAATCCTAGTTTTAATTACAAGTTCTGTTTTTACTCATTATGCTCTAATATTCCAAAAAGTTCTTATAAACTGTTTTCATAAGCTCTTACTACTCTTAAGCTACTAAAAGCTCATCATGAACTTGAAAAATCAATGGAATTGGATGGTTGCTTAGAGTTTTCAAGTTGGTAATAGTGCTTGAGGATCAAGCCTTAGGATCAGACTAGGTATTGGAATTAATCTTAAGCTATAAGCTTAAGCTAGTTGTTTAGGCTCTATTAAGAGCAATTACCTCTGTTTAGCTGAGGTGTGAGGTACACTTCGCTTTAAATTTTTAGTTTTACCTTATTTTTCATATTTTAGCTTATTTCTGCATATTAGCTTAAAAGTTGCTCATTAATTGCTTATTTCTGTTTAATCCTGCTTAGTTGTGCTCTTTATAGTTGATAGATGCTTATTATGTTTGATTATTAGTTTTAATTCGAAAGCGGGGTTGAAGCAATGCAAGAAGAGCTGCTTTACAGTGAAAACCAGAAGGTTTGGAAATTAGTTAACCTACCTATGGCAAGAAAGCCTATATACAAAGTGGGTGTATAGAAATAAGAAAGATGAAAGGGGTATAGTAGCCAGAAACAAAGCTAGGCTAGTAGCACAAGGATACAAACAAGAAGAAGGCATTGATTATGATGAGATATTTGCTCCTGTTGCCAATTTAAAGCAATCAGGTTATTTTTGGCCTATGCATCATTCATGAATTTTGTTGTGTATTAGATGGATGTTTAAAGTGCCTTTCTCTATGGTACATATTGAAGAGGAGGTATATGTTAGCCAACCTTCAGGTTTTTTAGTGGATCCAAAATTTCCAAAAAAAGTTTACAAGGTGGAGAAAGCCCTATATAGGCTACACTAAACTCCTTGAGCTTGGTATGAGACTCTTCTACCTTATCTGATAGACAATAGATTCTTTTAAGGACAATTGACAAACTTTGTTTCATAAAAGAGAGTCAAGGTGATATTCAACTGGTACAAGTATATTAGATTGACATCATCCGTTGGTTTCACTAAAAGTCCCTTGTGTGCAGATTTTTGAGCAAATAATGACAAAACAGGTTCAAATGAGTTCAATGGGAGAGCACACTTTCTTCTTGCGGTTTACAGTCAAGCAGAAAGAGCTGGATCTGCATTAGTCAGGATAAGTATGTTGGTAAAATCTGAAGAAATTTGGTTTTTCTAGTATAAGGACAACCAGTACTCCTATGGAAACCAACAAGGCTTTGACAAAAGATGAAGATGGTGAGGATGTTGATATCCATTTATACAAGTCAATGATTGGGTCATTGATGTATCTTACATCCTCTAGAACAGATATTATGTTCTCAGTTTATGCATGCTTAAGATTTCAAGTTCAACCAAAAGTTTCCAACATGAAAGCGTAAAAAAGGATCTTTAGGATCCTAAAGTACAACACCCAATGGGCCTTTGGTATCCTAAGGACCTCTCCCTTTTATGATTGGAAGCTTGTTCAGATAGTGACTATGCAGGTGCCAGTTTGGACCGAAAATCCACAACATGAGGTTGTCAATTTCTTAGTTCAAGGTTAATCTCTTGGCAATGTAAAAAGCATACTGTAGTGGCTAATTCAACTACTGAAGCTGAATATATTGTTGCTTCTCACTGCTGTGGTCAAGTGCTTTAGATCCAAAATCAGATGTTAGATTATGGATATAATTTTATGCAGATAAAGATTCATGTTGATAATGAGAGTGCCATTTGTGTTGTCAAGAATCCTGTCTACCATTCATAAAACAAAGATATAGAGATGCGGACATCATTTCATTAGAGACTCAAGGAGAAGAGATTGATAGAAATGGTCAAGATACACCACGTGATAATAATGTAGCTGATTTGCTCACTAAAGCTTTTGATGTGAGTA
Organism: Tanacetum coccineum; assembly: GCA_026074375.1. Classification (NCBI taxonomy): domain Eukaryota; kingdom Viridiplantae; phylum Streptophyta; class Magnoliopsida; order Asterales; family Asteraceae; genus Tanacetum; species Tanacetum coccineum. Next base: position 36,581 of record BQNB010023951.1, on the reverse strand, counting down.
GATTTAATTTTCTAGTGGCAAGCATTTGTATGCTTAATCTGTAGCACATGTTCTCAGGGGAGGTATAATGGTGTATGAAACCATAGATTATACATAATACTAATTTGAATAGCATTGGAAGGTAAACATGATGAACATTTACTTAATACTGCTGGCTTAGCTTTCTCTAATTGAAGAAACTTTGTACTGCTGATACAAAAAGTTTATACTGCTAGGCTTGGTTAGTACTGCTTAGTATTGTCATGTGGTGGATGATGCTTGACCATGGTTTGGAGAAGCCTTTAGAGAAATTGAAGCATAATATGATATCTCAAATTTATACTAGTATTTGTTTTGAGGTTAATTATTATCTTAAACATCTATTCATAGGCTATGCCTAGAAATGGATCCTCATGAAAATCTAACATGTCTATCTTAGTTATTTCTAGTGGTCTTGTGATGACCTAGAGGCATTATATTGTATAAGTTATTGGAGCAAAAGTTAATAATGTTATCTAATAATATAACCGCCATGCAAATATTAATACGCTTGCTTACTATTTGTATACTTGTTGGTGGCAAAACCAAGCACCAAGGTGTGAAAGGTTCAGCAACACCCCCTGAACCCCAACCCACACCCTCCACCTCACAACCAAATTTTTCATAAACCTCAAACTGAAGCTTACATTGAGCAACTACTCCCATCTCCAACTACATATCAAAGAAAAAGAAAGACTCAAACACGTAGAAAAACCACAAAGGACACTAAAGTTACCTCAACTATGTATCCTCAAGACTTGGAGCAATGATGCTATCCATAAGATGGGGTGACAGTGATAACAGGCATCAATACTGTATGCTAGCTTATATGCGCACAGGACAGTGATAACATAATTAGGACCCAAATCACAACAATGCCTAATGTTGACATTCCTTAGGGAATAGATACAAGTGGCAGTCCCAAGAGCTAAGAAACCATGAGGGGTACTCCTGCTCAGACTAGGTCTGAAAGAGTGCTTGAAAAGCCCAATGAACCACCTCTCTCATAAGGTCACACATTAGGAAGTAGGAAGGGCAGGATGGAACATCAAATTGAATTGACGGCTAATGTACCAATCACACCCCATGATTTACCTCTCTCAGGAGGTTACACATATGGAAGTGATGAGGGTAGACTGAAACTACAAGAATTGATGACTATGTGTACAAAATTGTCAAAACAGGTGCTTATCTTGGAGAACGAGAAGGATTCTCAAACTATGGAGACCTCAGAACTAATGAAATGAGTCAAGGCGGATTAGAAAGACAAAGGAAGTCAAGCAACTTACAACCAAGAAGGAGGAAATACAGACAGTTTAAATCATAGGTTTATGCAGGTTTACAACAAAATTACAAATTTTAAACATTGCACATTTTATTTTTCAGAAATACTATAAAAAAATTCAAAATTTTACATTCCTGGAGACGCGACACCGTCGAGTGTTAGTCCCGACGCCGTCTCCAGCGTTTGTGAAAAATTATTCTTCGTTTTTAATGAGAAATTTCCTGCACGTAATTTTAATAGTTAAATCTGAAGAAAGCACTGCATAAAAACCTAGAATTAATCATCAAAATCATATGACTTGAAACTGATACGAATTAATCTAAACAATTTATTTTAAATGTTTGAATTTGGTTCTTAAAAACCGGATGTATTCCCCTATACTTATTTTGTTGTAAAATACCTTTGATTGCAAATAAGACGAAGTTATAAACAAACAAAGCATGATTACAAAATTCATTCAACCATAATAAAACAAACAATAAGGAATTAAAACACACGACACTCCTAAGTGCCAGAAAAAATAAACACTGGATTGCCTCCTAATAAGCGCTTTTCTTTATTTATGAGTCTTGTAGCTAGACTCGAAGTTACACGTTCTTACGTGACTTCTCCTTCATCATCCATTCATGTCACATATTCGGGTCCAAGCTTAATGGTGTCCCAATAAAACCATTCTTTTAAGTCAAATGGATTCATACAACCTCTATCATAGTCATCTTCACTGAGTATTACTCTAGATGACAATAAATCATGACCTTCGCTAGACAATTCACTCCTCTCTAGGTCCTTATATGGCGTTTTAAAGGTGATCTCTTTAGTTCCGTCCGTAAAAGTCATTAACCCATGTTTTCTATTTATAGCTAGGCAGGCGATTTTAATGAAGGGTCGTCCAAAGATCACAAGGGACAAGCTAGGGTCGATGTTAGTCTCAATATTTTCCAAAATGGTGAAACCTATGATGTAACTCATATTTCCTACAAATACATGCATGTCCCTTCCTAATCCTACAAAATTTCTTCCTCTATACTCGTATCCATTCTTTCTAATAGAGTTATAATAGGCCAAGGACATGATGTTCATGGGTAGGTCAACATCAATATATGCATTAGCCGTGAATTTATGACCTATCATGCAGGGACTTTTAAGGTTTCTTGGGTCACCCTTTTTTATTTTAAAGTCATAATTAAGTGAGCATTTAGGCATTTCCTTAATCAACAATTCATAAATCAATTCCTCACTTGTATAAACTAAATCGAGAGGTTCTTCAACATCTAACCATTCAATTCCCTCGTCATCCTTGTTAGGCCCTAAATTATCAACAGCAGTTATGTCTTTTCGCTCCAGCAGTGGCGTATCTCTTTGTTCTTCAATGTATGTAATGGTGTTGGTGTCTTCGGGGTCGCCCTCTCTTTCTCGCTCTTCTTCCCCAACCATGCTATCACGAGGGGGGGGGGGGGGGGGGGGGGGGGGGGGGGGGGTTAGGGGGGTGGTGTTCATTTGTTACTTGGGACGTATTGTGATAGTGTTGATTGAACCATGGATATGGGTTGAGCATTGTGGGTCTTTTGTTGGGTAAGAACGAGCAGACAAAACTGAAGTTGTGGAGTTAATGTTCAGTTTTGGGTTCTTAATTGTGTCGCTAGGGAGTGCTCCTACCATTCGATCAGTTATGGCATTCAATACTATGTTGATTTTGTTAGTCATCTCGCTTTGTTGTTGTTTGAAATCGGCTTCAAACTTGGACAATCTAGCGTCTTGAGATGCTATGAAGTTGGACACTAATCCTTGGAGATTTGATTGGTTGTTAAAATTTTGAGGATTGTTGTTAAAGGAACGGTTTGACGTTGGGTTGGAATCGGCTAGGTGGGTTTGAAAAATTATTTTGGGAATTTTGGGGTTGTCTCCACCTAAGGTTTGGGTGACTTTTCCATGACGGATTATAGGTGTCACCAAGATTGTTTTGCTCGGGTTTAAAAGTGTGCCACTTACCTCCCACTTCGTCGATACGTGAAGATGCATATTCAACAAAGGCTTGTTCGGGATTTTCCATGCAGTATTGAGTGTCATAGGGACCACTGCAGATCTCACATGAAGAAGTGATTTTGGTCACTTGAAGAGGTTGCGTCAGAGCAAGATGAGCTTTTATCAAACGTTGGACTTGATTCTCGAGCTTGATGAGGCAGCGGTCGGATGTACTCGGGACATCTTGAGGCAAGGAGATTGCCTTGACCGGCTTAGCGAAATCCTTTGGGTCATTCCAACTTTCATTGTCATAGAGGGCGAGGTCCTCTAATAATGCTCAGGATTCTTCAGCGTTTCTGTCACGAAGCTTTCCACTGGCCGATTGGTCAATGGTTCGTCTTGTGACGGGATTGACATGGTCATAAAAGATTTGGACTTCAAGGGTTCTTAGTAAATCTCTTTATACTTTGAATATTATTACGTGTATTATAATTTGAATATCAAATTTTTGGTGCCGCTGCCGGGGATTTGTGATTAAGATTCCTTCGTTTGCAATTTGTCGATCGTGGTTTGAAGAACCTTTCGTCTTCGAAAGTTACGCTTTTGAGAAAATAAAAAAAAATAAAAATGTAAAAAGTAAAAAATATTTTTCTTTTCTTTTTAGTATAATTAGAAAGATTATAAATAAGAAAAAATACAAAAAATATTTGCATCTTACTTATATTTTTGATTTTCTTGTGGAATATTAAGAAAATAAACATATATTACCAAGTCGGTAAAAGAACACCAACAAATAATACTTTCAACTGAAGTATTATCCATCAATAAGTTCCCGAACCAAAGATTCAATTTTTTTTACCGTTTTTGTCACTTACGAAAAAGGCGCACCTCTTTTGTAATTTTTTTTTACTTAAGAGAGTTACCCTAAGTTTGTTGATTATTCGGTAAAAAAATCTCTTTTCTCAATTCTTTATCATTTTGTTAGCTTAATTGCATGCGCACTAGAAATACTAATTTTCCAAATAATACGAAACGTAACCATTCCGAGACGTTCCTAAATAGAGACTAGCTACAAACATAGTCGAGACCTAGCTTTCATACTATCGTTGAAGTTGCATCCATGGTGGAACATACAATGGAAGAAGCTACTCCGTGCACCACGGAAGGGTAATGGAGAAGCTACATTTTTACCGAAATTAAAGCCGGATCATTTAGAAAACAAAACGAATTGTTACACAATAGTTCGAAGCAACCCGTTTTCACGGTTATAAAGTGGAAAATCCCCATGCTCATATTAATAGTTTCAAAAGGATTACTTCAACTTTACGATTTAGAGATGTACCGAATGATGTTATTAAGCTTATGAGTTTCCATATTCCGCTTTGATGGGCCGCTAATTGTGGTACGATAAAGAACCACCTAATTCTATCCTGACTTGGGAGGATACTCGTAAACCAAATTGTGAATTAATTTTTACCCTTTTTCGAAACCACTCCACTTAAAGGAATGAAATTTCTCGTTTACACAAAAAATCGAGGAAACTTTTAGTGAAGCTATGGGAACGTTTTAAGAAATGGCTTAAAGCTTGTCCTCACCATGAATTTACAGATTAAATCAAGTTGATACCTTCCCATAATTGTTAAACGAGAATGATCATGACTTCCTAATTGCCGCGGCGGGTGAAACTTGTTGATAAGACACTAGAGAAGCTTTGAATCATAATGAAAACAAATCAAAAGTTTTGTATTCCACGGTAATAAATCTAAAATAGCAAAAAAGCTAGAGGCAGGATTTGAACCTGTGTCCTCTAGCTTCACACACACTCACCCCACAAACACACACACTAGTGAACTGCGCCCTTGGGACTTTTTCGAAATAAGTTGCATTTAGAATCCTTTTATCACCTTTTTCCTTTCCTTTTAAAATAAATAAGCCGTAGCTAGTTTCTGGCTTTTTAGGGCTTAATTTTTCAGCTTTTTTTAGTCACTATTTTTATAAAATCAGTTTTGTTGTTTTACACTTTTAGTAATTTTCTTTGAATTTTTAGGATTAGTTATATATTTTTAAACATTTATTTTTATTATAAACTTTAAAAAAATCATAAAAAATAAAAAAATAATCAAAAATAATAATTTTCTTTTTTATAAAATTTTCTTTCATCATTTTCTAGGCTTAGGTTTAAAAAGTATTTTCGTAGGGTTAAAATTTAAGAAAGTTCAATTTTTAAAGAACGGGATTCGATCCCCGTTCTCGTTTTCTTCGTTTTTAGCTTAAATTACTCTCGGTTTAGAATTTCCTTAGCTTTTTTACTTTTAAATAGTCATTTAGGATTAGAAAAAGTTTAGAAAAGTATTTAGGGTTTAATTTTAGTGTTCTAGCTTATTTGTCGTGTTTACTTTATTTCCCGTTATCGTTTTTTTTGTAGTTAGATTTAATTGTGCTTTTATTTACTCACTCTTAGGATTTTAGAAAACAAATCATCTTTGAACCAACTCAAGTCATTGTCCAAATAATAAACGAGGTCTCAATTTCATAAGTCTTTGGGAAAACGACCCGGTAATCACTTACCGGTTAAACGTGTAGTATTTTTGTAAGATTTTTCCTACTACCTTTGTCCTCAAGGGTAGTTTTGGAATTTTCTATACTTTGGATATTATTACGCATATTAAAACTATACAATCAAGTTTTTGGCGCCGTTGTCGGGGATTTGTGATTAAGATTCCTTCGTTTGCGTTTGTCGATCGTGGTTTGAAGAACCTTTCGTCTTCGAAAGTTACGCTTTTGAAAAAATCAAAAATACAAAAAAAAAATTAAAATATAAAAAGTACAAAATATTTTTCTTTTCTTTTTAGTATAAGTAGAAGATTAATAAATAAAAAAAATACAAAAATATTTGCTCTTCCGGATTTTTCGATTTTTCTTGTGAATTTATAAGAAATAAAATTTTTACAAAGTTGGTAAAAGAACACCAACAAATAATACTTTCAACTGAAGTATTATCCATCAATAAGTTCCCGAACTTAAGATTTAAAAATTTACCGTTTGTGTCACTTATGAAAAAGGCGCACCTCTTTTGTAAAATTTATTTTACTTAAGAGAGTTACCCTAAGTTTGTTGATTATTCGGTAAACAAAAATATTTCATTTTCTCATTTCTTTTATCATTTCATTTTGTTTAGTGCATGCGCACTAGAAAATCCAATTTTCCAAATAATTCAAACGTAACCATTCCGAGACGTAGAAATAGAGGACGTACTTCAAACATAGTCGAACCCGAGCTTCGTACTATCGTTGAAATTGCACCAATGGAGGAACGTACAATGGAAGAGCTACTCCGTGCACCCACGGAAGGGTACGGAGAAGCTATCATTTTACCGGAAATTAATGCGGATCATTTTGAAATCAAAACGAATTTGTTACAACTAGTTCAAGCTAACCCGTTTCAAGGATATGAGAGGGAAAATCCCTACGCTCATATTAATAGTTTCAAAAGGATTACCTCAACTTTACGATTTAGAGATGTGCCGAATGATGTTATTAAGCTTATGATGTTTCCATATTCGCTCGAGGGGAACGCTAGATTGTGGTACGAGAAAGAACCACCTAATCCGATCTTGACTTGGGAGGATCTTGTAACTAAATTTGTGAATCAATTTTTCACTCTTTCGAAAACCACTCACTTAAAAAATGAAATTTCTCGTTTTACATAAAAATTCGAGGAAACTTTTAGCGAGGCATGGGAACGATTTAAGGAAATGCTTAGAGCTTGTCCTCACCACAGATTTACGGAGTTAACTCAAGTTGATACCTTTTATAACGGTTTAAACGAGAATGATCAAGACTCCTTAAATGCCGCGGCGGGTGGAAATCTTTTGAGTAAGACGACTAGAGAAGCTTTGAACATAATTGAGAATAAATCAAAAGTTTGTTATTCACGTAATAAATCGAATGTTTCTAGGATGAATACGACTTCTAGGGAAAGTGTTAGTAAAACAGATGAGAGAATTGATAAGCTTGCGGACCAAATTTCGACCTTAGTTGAGATTGTTTCTAAGAAAGTTGTCACTCCGGCTCTGGTTAAAGCGGTTGAGGAAATTTGTGTTACTTGTAGTGGGCCTCATGCTTGGTACAATTGTCCTAATACCGATAAAAATAAAGCTAGTGTTTGTGCGGCAACGAGTTCTTACAATCAAGTTAACCCTCCGAACCGTGTTAGTAATCAAATGGCACCACCAGGTTTTGCTCCGGTGCAAAACAATGGTCAAAATATGTTTAATCAAAATCAAGGTCAAGGAAATAATTTTAATCGGGGAAATAATTTTCATGGTAATCAAGGTTTTCAAGCTCAAAATAATCATGCTCCAAAATTTCAAAATCAAGGATTTTAAAATCAACCTTTTCAAGTGACTAATAATCATGTTCAACAAGAGTTTTCAAATGAGTTTTCAAGTTACAAGAGAACTAATGAGCAAATGATGAGAAACATGCAAAATCAAATCAACTCGTTAAAAGGAGACTTTAAGAATGAAATTCAAAACACGATAAAATCTCAACAAGCTGTCGAATGAATCAACAAACTACATTTTCAAATAATTGCAAAACATGATATGTGGATTGTTTCAAAACCAAGCCTCAACTTCGGGTACTCTTCCGAGTAATACCATTCCAAACCCGAAGGGTGAGATGAAAGCGATCACTACTCGAAGTGGTGTTGCTTACGAGGGACCCTCGATTCCTACTAATCCTTCTCCTAAAAAGGTAGTGGAATGAGAAACCGAGGAGACAACGGATAAGGAGCAATCTAATTTCCAAGGAAGTACCGCTCAAATCCCACCTCCGGTTATCCCCATTTCTCTTCTGGAATCCGATATTCCGACGACTTTGCCTAAAACCACTCCCATCGCGGAACCCAATGTTCCGAAGAATTTACCTTAGCCAAATATTCCATATCCTTCACGTCGTAATGATCAAAAGTCCCGTGACAAAGCTTCGAATCAAATGGAGAAGATCTTCCAAATCTTTCAAGATTTGCGCTTCGACATTAGTTTCGCGGATGCTTTACTTTTGATGCCAAGATTTGCTCCTACGATTAAGAGTTTGCTTATGAATAAGGACAAATTGCTTGAGTTAGCTAAGATACCGTTGAACGAGAATTGCTCGGCAATGCTCCTCAAAAAGCTTCCCGAAAAGCTTGGAGATCCCGGCAAGTTTCTTATACCATGTAATTTCCCAGGAATGGATGTATGTCACGCCTTGGCCGATCTTGGCGCGAGCATAAATCTTATGCCTCTTTCTATTTGGAAAAAGCTATCCTTACCCGAACTTACACCAACTCGGATGACTTTAGAGTTAGCAGATCGATCGATTACTCGTCCTAAAGGAGTCGCCGAAGACGTTTTTGTTAAAGTTGGAAAATTTCACTTTCCTACCGACTTTGTTGTTGTTGATTTCGAAGCCGATCCTCGAGTTCCTCTCATACTTGGGAGATCCTTTTTGAGGACCGGTCGTGCTTTAATTGATGTTTATGGAGAAGAAATAACCCTTCGAGTTGACAATGAAGCCGTCACCTTTAATCTCAATCAGACTACGCGATACTCCTCGACATATGATGATACGTCAATAAATCGAATTGATGTCATTGATGTGGCTTGTGAGGAATTTTCTCAAGAAGTACTTGGTTTTTCAAATAATTCTTCAGGTGGCAATCCCACTTCGTCTTCAGACCCGATTCTTTCTTCTACTACCCCTTCGTTCACTCCTTTTGAAGGAGGAGATTTTATCCTGGAAGAAATGGAGACTTTCCTACAAACTCCGGATGAGTTTACGGATTTAGATGATGATTTCTACGACACAGAGGGAGATATTCTTTATCTTGAGCAATTGTTAAATGAAGACCCATCTCCGACTCCTTCTCCAAAGAAGAATGAAGACCTTAAGGAAGTGACCAAGGCAAAAACTTCAATTGAAGAACCTCCTGAATTAGAGTTAAAAGATTTACCGTCTCACTTGGAGTATGCTTACTTAGAAGAAAACGACAAGTTACCCGTAATTATTGCAAAAGGTTTAAAAGTTATTGAAAAAGAAGCTCTTTTAAAGGTGCTCAAATCTCATAAAAGGGCCATTGCTTGGAAAATCACCGACATCAAGGGTATCGACCCTCGTTTTTGTACACACAAAATCTTGATGGAGGATGATTACAAACCCACGGTTCAAAGTCAAAGACGGGTTAACCCAAAAATTCACGAGGTAATAAAAAAGGAGGTCCTAAAACTTCTTGATGCCGGAATGATTTACCCGATCTCTGACAGCCCATGGGTTAGTCCAATGCATTGTGTTCCCAAGAAAGGTGGAATAACGTCGTTGCTAATGAAGAGAATGAATTAATTTCGACACGTTTAGTTACCGGGTGGAGAGTTTGTATCGACTATAGGAAATTAAATGAAGCGACTCGAAAAGATCATTTTCCATTACCGTTTATGGATCAGATGATAGAAAGATTAGCTGGGAATGAGTTTTATTGTTTTCTAGATGGATTTTCAGGGTATTTCCAAATACCAATAGATCCCTAGGACCAGGAGAAAACTACTTTCACATGCCCGTATGGAACTTTCGCGTACCGTCGCATGCCATTTGGCTTGTGTAATGCTCCCGGTACTTTTCAACGGTGTATGATGGCCATATTCCATGATATGATCAAAAAGACCATGGAAGTGTTTATGGATGATTTCTCGGTTTTTGGGGATAGTTTTGATTCGTGCCTCTCCAATTTAGAAAAGATGCTAAAACGGTGTGAAGACACGAATTTAGTTCTTAATTGGGAGAAGTGCCACTTTATGTGTAGAGAAGGAATTGTGTTAGGGCATAAAATTTCAAAGTCGGGAATTGAGGTCGATCGTGCTAAAGTCGATGTTATCGCTAAGCTCCCTCACCCGACTACCGTTAAAGGTGTTAGGAGTTTCTTAGGTCATGCAGGTTTTTACCGCCGATTTATCCAAGACTTTTCTAAGATTGCTAGACCAATGACTCACCTTCTTGAGAAGAAAACACCGTTTGTGTTTTCTAAGGATTGTATTGATGCTTTTCAGACTCTTAAAAAGAAGCTTACCGAAGCTCCAATCTTAGTTGTCCCGGATTGGAACCTACCTTTCGAACTCATGTGTGATGCAAGTGATTTCGCGATTGGTGCGGTTTTAGGACAACGAAAGATGAAGCACTTTCAGCCTATACATTATGCTAGCAAGACAATGACAGAAGCTCAAATTCATTACACTACCACGGAAAAGGAAATGCTTGCCGTTGTGTATGCTTTTGAAAAGTTTCGGCCATATCTTGTCTTATCTTCTTAGTTCCACTAGATGATGCTTCAAATGAATTAAACCCTAAACCTAACTTATCACTGGAGGGTTTTTGATTATTTAACATTTCATTTAAGCAATGTGTGCTCTTTTCAAACTTGGTTAGTTTAAGAGCTTTTCTTCTTTGAGTTTTTCATTCTAAATTTTAAGTGAATGACACTTTGTACAATCGAGATCAACTCCCTTGTTTTTCTCGAGTGTGGATTATTTATTTTTTAATTCTCTAAGCTCATTTTCTAGACTATTTCTAGTAGCTTTTAACCTTTTGTTCTTAGTGATTATCTTTAGACTTATTTTGCATAACTTATCATATTTGTTGTCTAAAGCTAAGTCATCAATTGATGAGTTTTCATCACTAAAGTGAGATGATTCGGAACATATCTCACTTGATGCATGAGCTACAAGACAAGTTTCGTTTTTGACCTTCTTATAATCTTCTTCACCGCTGTCACTCCAAGAACCTCCAACAAATCCTCTTTGGTTCTTGTCTCTCGGTGGCTTTGGACATTCCCTAATAAGATGATTCGGGTCTCCGCATCTAAAGTATTTTCTCTCACTTTTACCATTCTTATCATCACGGCATCTTTGGAACGTCTTTTTGTCATTCCGAGGTTGTCTCACGAATCTACCTCTTCTTTTAAAGAACTTCTTGAAGTCTCTTACCGCCATGGCATATTCTTCGTCTTCACTCCCGGAAGTCGAACACTCTTCATCACTAGATTCTTTCTTGGCCTTTAAAGCAAGAGATTTCCTTTCAACTTTTGCTTTGACTATTTTGGAATCTTTCTTGATGATCATCTCATAGACTTTAAGGTTTCCAATGAGCTCATCAAGAGATAGTGATGCTAAGTCTTTCGACTCTTCAATTGCCGTGACCTTTGCTCTCCAATTAAGATGTAGGGCTCTGAGAAACTTCCTTATGTAGTTCTTACTAGAATAACCTTCATCAAGAGCTTTAAGACTAGTAATAATAGTATTAAATCTAGCAAAAGCACTATCTATAGATTCGTCTTCAGAAATGACGAATTGTTCATATTGTTGAACCAAAAGGTCGATCTTATTATCTTTGACTTGATTATTACCTTGATGGGTGATTAACAAAGTTTTCCAAATATCTTTTGCCGTATTACACATAAAAATTCTTTCATATTCTTTTCTTGGCAAAGCATTATAAATAACCATTTTGGCTTCATTATTTTTGCAAGCTTCTTATTTTGTTATTATCAAAACGTTGAGAGGTCAAAAAATATAAATAACATTTTTAGACATTATTTGTATTAACACTTTGTATGCCTTTGACGTTGGTTGGGTAAGGTAAACTAGCGATCACATTAACTTTAGCTTTATCAACTTCTATTCCTGCCTTTGATATTTTATGCCCTAAAACAATGCCTTCTTTGACCATAAAATGGTATTTTTTTCAATTAAGAACTAGGTTCGTTACTTCACATCTGGCTAATATTTTTGATAAATTATTAAGATAAGTTCCGAAAGAATTTCTGAACACGGAGAAGTCATCCAGGAATACTTCCATAAAATCTTTACACATGTCATGGAAGATTGCTGTCATGCATCGCTGAAATGTGACAGGAGCATTACATAACCCGAAAGGCATTCTTCTGTAGGCAAACTTGCCGTAGGGATAAGTAAATGTGGTCTTTTCCTAGTCTTATGGTGCTAAAGGAATTTGGAAATATCCAGAGAATCCATCTTGAAAGCAATAGTATTCATTTCCTGATAGACGTTCCAACATTTGATCAATGAAAGGCAAGGGAAAATGGTCTTTTCTTGTTGCATTGTTAAGTTTTTTGTTAGGAATTGAAGGCTTCTGAAGTTACTACTGTTAGTTTTGGAAGTTAATACTACTAGTTCAAGATTGTGCTGTTGTTGAAATTTAAAGAAAATAGTCTAAGTTATTAGTACTGCTATCTATAATAATTAGTTCTGCCAGTACATTGTTAGTACTACCAATATAGTTAGTACTGTTAGTTAATACTTAGTGTTGTTAGTCTTATATAGTTAGCACTGCTATTATGATATGCATGAGTTAAATTAGGAATAGATATTCATTATCATTATACGCGTTTTGTAAGCCCATTAGGGTTTCCTTAGTGTATAAAAGGAACCCTACGACGTAGTTAGAAAAGCACTTCAATTACAAATCTCATAGTTAGTTATTCTGTAACCTAGGCAGAATATTATCAATCAATATATTCAAAGTTTAGTATTCATTGTTCTTCTTAGTATTACAAGTTAGTTTCCGCATAACTTGTAGTATTCATAATCATAGTTTTTGTCTTAGTAGTTTTGGATTTATCCAAGGTTACTAACCTTTACACAAGCTAAAGGAAATCAAGATCTATTCATTTGGATCAACAGAAAGGTTAGGATAGACACCTACCTTTGGTGGAGTTTTCCTACAACAACATTTACCATACGAGTATCAAAGCTACACCGTTTGAAGCACTGTACAGCCAAAAGTGTCGATCGCCTATCTTTTAGGTTAAGGTTGGAGATGCTCAGCTTACTGGCCCAAAGATTATTCATGAAACCACGGAAAAGATCATCCAAATCAAGAAGCGTATTCAAGCGACACATGATAAACAAAAGAGCTACGCCGATAGGAGATGTAAGCCATTGGAATTTCAAGATGAAGATAAGGTTATGTTGAAAGTATCGTCATGGAAAGGGGTGATACGTTTTGGCAAACGGGGGAAGCTAAATCCTTGTTATATTGGACCTTTAAAAATCCTTGTTAAAGTAGGAATGGTTGCATATCAACTTGAACTCCTGGAGCAATTAAGTCGGGTTCATAGTACTTTCATGTTTCCAATTTTAAGAAGTGTTTCTCCGACGAACCCTTAGCTATTCCATTGGATGAAATCCAGATTGATGACAAGCTTAATTTTATTGAAGAACCGGTCAAAATTATGGATCGAGAAGTTAAACGACTAAAGCAAAGCCGCATCCCAATTGTGAAAGTCTGTTGGAACTCAAGGCAAGGTCTTGAGTTTACTTGGGAGCGTGAGGACCAAATGAAGAAAAAGTATCCACATCTTTTTGCTAACCCTGCTCCTGCATCCAAAGATATGTCTTAAGCTTTGAGGACAAAGCTCTTGTAACGAGGGAAGGATGTCACACCCCGTAAATTTCAAGTCAATATTTTAAACTTTTCCGATCATTATTTTTGACTTTTACACGTTACGTTTGAATCTGACAGTTTACCGGGAAGTTAACCTGCGTAAATCTGAAAAAACGTCATCGGACGCGTTCCGACTTCGGATTATGATTAGTCTAGGTATTAAATGAGTTATTTTATCATTTCTAAGTGTTTTGTAGTTTACGATCACTTTCGATACTTATTTTTATGATTTAACGTGTAATTTACGTTTTTTGCATTTTTGATCAAACAGAACCCCGGAAACCCGAAATCTTTTTGTAAAAACTTTAGTTATCGTATATATCGTGTTGATAAGTCAAAATTTTCGTTCACATCCCTCCACTCCCCTCAAACCCATGAATATACACATATGCATACTCAAAATTAATTAAATGGCATCTTATTTTGAAAATTCCACCCATATGTGCATGTAAGATAAGAAAGTGACATATGAGCAAGTCCCCTTCATGCACAAGGATCCCATTTGACTTATGCATGTGACACTTGATCACATGCATTTCAAAGGGATCATAGCAAAGGTTCAATGTCAAAAGGTTCAAAATATCAAAGGAGGTAGCATAGCAGGGTTCAAATAGAACATAATAACAGATTCATATAAGAGAAAACCAAGTAAATTGCTCAGAGCAAAAACTGTGGAAAATAACATAAGTAATCAAGATTGAGAGGAATATTGTCATGAGAAACCTTAACGATAAGGTCAGAAATATTGTACCTTATTCGAAGCAAAGCAATAATCAAGAACACCACAGGAATATCAAAATCACTCCCTCTTGACCGAACCTAAAGAAATGATAAATTCGAATTACAAACCATTCATTTAAGTTATACTTTCCATTTTTAGTAACTTTCCATTTTTAGTAACTTTCTATTTTTAGTAACTTTCCATTTTTAGTAACTTTCCATTTTTAGTAACTTTCCATTTTTAGTAACTTTCCATTTTTAGTAACTTTCCATTTTTAGTAACTTTCCATTTTTAGTAAGTTTCCATTTTTAGTAAGTTTCCAAAATTAGTAATATTTATCATTTGAGATTCTATTAAGTATTTTGAATAGTTTAGGGACTTAACATGTCAACCTTACAAGTTTTTTCTAAGTTTAGTGTTATATATGGCAACTTTCATGTTTTAGGGTTGTAATATGCCAAAATCATTAATTTTCAAGGTTTTAAAAGTGTAAATATCAAAGTTTACATTTTATTCAGATAATACCTTCATTTTCTAGTATTTACAAGTCTAAACCCTCTAATTTTTACAATTTACATATTTAGCCCTTTTTGTTTATTAATTATTTAAACAATATCTTTAATTATCCATAATTACAAAACAAGTCCTTATAGATTCAAATATGACAAATTCATACTTTATACATTAAATACTGACCAAACCTTCCACTTTTCAGAATTTACAATTTCAGTCCCTCTATTTTAATTAATTAATTTCTAATTACTTATTATATGTAATTAACCATTTTAATCCAAAATAATATCAATATGACATTTTATACCCCCCAACTTATTTTATACAGATTATAATAAGTATAATAACATGTTTAAAACAGACCTCATAGTTTCAGAAATTACAAATCACCCCTTATATTTTAAAATCAAAATCGGCTAACCAATTAAATCAACAAAACCCTAATTTGATTTTTCCCAATCCACAACACAATTATTACTCAATCATTAGCATTTAAACCCTTTTCTTTCCTCTTTCCCTTTATTCGCGACTCGGCAAGCAAAGAAAATCCCAAATAAGTTTTCGAACCCCTTCATAATTCTTCCAACATTTTATCTGAGTTACATATGATATATAAAACCTTAGAAAAATATAAAATCAAGTGTACAAACATTATTGGGCCGGTTTCATAATTATTTCGAAATTAGGGTTTCTAATTTGTTTTAATTCATACGATCAATATAACATGCATGGATATTTTTCCTATGTATATTATGGATTATAATGATGAAAAATGAGATAAAAAAATACCCTTGATGATCCTTGATGATTTGATGAATTTTTAGAACTCAGTTGTGTATTTCGAACCCAAAACAATTACCACGATCGAATCAAGCAATCCACGATCTTCCCACTATTTTCCCACCTTCCTTGATCTCCAAAACACCTTAGAAAAATGGTCTCAACCCTGTAAAAAATTTGGTGCCGCCTCTTTTGGTTTTTAGGGTTTCGTAGGTTTTTTTTTTCTTTTTAGGGTTTAATAAAAAGAAATGCATAAGGCATATAATTAGAGTATTTGGCCGAATTTATGGGCTTTTAAAAATAGACTAAATCAGATTTTTAAACTTGCCAAATTATTTAGTTATTATCTTAATTTATTTGATTTAATTTGTAATATATAAATAAATAAATATTAATTAATTCGGCATAAATATATATACATAAATATTAATTATTTTTCTTATACAATATAAGGTATTTTAATCTTACATAAATTTCATAATTGTCATATGTTGTATTTTTATAATTTCTAGAATTAAAATGAAATTTAT
>BQNB010023951.1:0-18655 GCA_026074375.1 Tanacetum coccineum | reverse complement strand
CCTGGTTGAAATTCAAAATAGCACACTCACTTAAGATATAATAAATGTCGGGAGTAAAAAGTTCACAAGTTGCAAATATGAGTAGTGTTAGCATCTTAACTGATATTTAACTGTGATTTCGTTTTAAGCTTGGTTTGGAGCAAGTGAAAAATCGAGAATGATGAATTTATCCTTTTTGGGGGCATTTTCGGATCGAAATGCATCTTGTTCTATGATCCATAACGGTTATGAAAATAACGAAAGTCAAAATTAGTTAGTTGCTAAAAAATAAAATAATAATAATAATAATAATAAAAAACGAGAAAAATAGAAAAAAAAAATATTTGCAGTAATAAGCGTATATCTTCAATAATGGTAAAAATGGGGCTTCTCTAAACTCTTGATTCTTTAATTCACATCGATGAACACTTAGCTACTTTTCGAGGTAATTAGTCGAGAGGGATCGAGATTCTTAGTTTTCTAAGTGCTTACTTATAGCATTGCGTGAGGACACGGCAATACCTTAGTATGGGGGAATTTGGTATTTGTTATTTTATACATACTTTTTACCTTGAAAAACAAACCCAAAAGACAAAAAACATAATAAAATTGCAAATATATGCTTGTTTTTGTGTTTGTGTATATGCAGGAACGGATATTAAAGAAATGGACAAAAGAAAAGACAAAACCGGACAAAACCGAGCACGGGATCGGAAAAAGCACGAGAAAACAAGTCCAAGGGTACTTTCGGATCTTATTGGGCCAGCCGTAACCCACTTAACGGGCCGGGCCAGCCCAAACAATCAAAAGCCCAAGATTAATCTATTTTATAAAATAAAAAAAGATGACATCACCCTGCATCAGTCTCACGTGATGCGGAATAAATTCAAAAAAATTGTCACGTGATTAAGCTCTAGTAATGAAAAGGGCGTATAATGATTTGACACGTGGCGGAGTAAATATTCATATCTCTCAATTTAATTTGCAAAAGAAATGATCAAGCGGTTATAACTAGCGTACAAAGGAAGCTGAGATGAAAGTCATACGTGTCCTCTGCTCATTGGAGAAGGCACGCCATTTCTTCCGATTTGGTAGTATCCCATGCAATGATTGGCAAATGATGACTTAATGATGGGACAAAAATTACATAAATGACCCCTTGATCCCTATAAAACACAACCCGCTCCCCTTTTGTTTCTATCATTAGTTTTTGCTTTATTTTTTTACATTTTTCTTTCAAGTTTTTAGTTTTTAGAAGTTAGTTTAGCTTATTTTTCATTTTTCTGGCTTATTGTAATCGATTTAAATATTCAGCTTATTAATATTGTGTATGAAGAATGTTGTGAGTTTAATGGAAATCATGGTTTGTTTTTTATTTTAGCTTATCGATTCATTTATTTCTACTTTGTTTCTTTAGCTTATTCACTTAGCTTATTCGTTCAAATATTCTTAAAAACTATCTGATCTTATCTTATAAGCTCGAAATAGCTTATTTGATTGCATCTCCTTTATTTTTAAGCATTTTTGAATAATAAGCTCTAATAAGCTTAGATCTAGCTTATTGATGTGCTTAAATTGTTTTAAAGTGTTTAGAAGCTCTTATTATCTGAATTAATAAGCTCTTTAATAGCTTATTAGTGTTCATTGAGCTCATATAGATTAAATCAAAGTTTTCGTTAGCTTATTTGAGTTGAGATAGAATCGTTTAGGTGCTTATTTAGAGTTCTAGTTTTTGAATTCGTTGCTTGATAGTGCTAGAATCATTTTGCGTTGGTTTATTAAGAGATCCAAGTTTTGGATATAGAATTAGATTATTAGTTTGAACATTAGCTTTAGTTCGTGATTTCTAGCTTACTAATTTCTAGTGCTTAATCTTTCAGCTTGTTATCATAGTAGTTTAATCTGTGAACTTATCATGAAACGTCCGCTTATATGTTTGTCTAGGCTTCTTATTCGTTTGGCTTGTTCTAAAGCTTAATTTCCTGTCAAAATAAGTTGTGCGTTTGGTTTGTGTAGAAATTTAATTGGGCTTTAGTCTTGTCTGGGCCTTGTTGGATTTAGTATGGAGTTATGGGCCACGTTTGATTTGTAGAATGAGCATAGGGCTTGCAGTTAAGTAGTGTAAGCTTAGTTAGGATTAGGATAGGGCCAAGGGTTGTTCATAAAAGATTTAAGTTTTCAAGTTAAAAAAGCATTTAAGAGTTTAAAGGGGTGTTTGGTTTAACTAATTTTAAAGGTCAAAATGGGTCAAAATGAGTTTTTACTCTTGGGTCAGTTTAGTTTAGCTTAAATTAGTTCAAAAATTTAGTTTGTTTAAGTTTTTAAGTGTTAAATATCATTTTTAAGGTTTTAAGAATTTGTTGTTTGAAACTGTTAGCTTATAGCTCATTGCATTTGCTTATTTGATTGTGCTTTTGCTTATTGAGATTTTGTGATGTTTTTGAGTTTGTCTAAGTGTTAAAACAGGTTAGAATCATAGTCTAAAAGCCTGCATTGTTGTTTTAAGTTTTTGCCAAAACTGTCAAAAATTTGCTAAGTATTGAAAAGTTTGAGAAAATGTTTTTTCAAATGCTTATTGTGGCTTATTCTGAATTTTAAACTCTCTTTTGAATGTTGATATAAGCTCTTTGAGGTCAAATCTTAATCTGTTTGTAGGTTATATATTCATAAGGATCTGTTTAAGTGCTTATTTTTAAGCTCAAAATTGGTGTTTTGTTAAGATTGCAAAAGTTTGCAAAAATTTGTCTAAGTGTTGAATCTGGGTGGGATAGCTTTTTCATGAAGCTTTTTAATTGCTTATTTGTATTTCAAACTGCTTTTTCATTGTTGCTTATTGTAGCTTTTTGGCCATTCTTTTTAGTGGTATAAGCCACTAAGCCATAAGGATCTGTTTTCTAGCTTAAAAATAAGCTAGAAAAGTCCCTTTTGGCCTTTTTTGCTTATCAGTTTTGGCCAAAAAAAGCTATTTGCTTATTTAGGCTTATTAGCTTATTTCATTTGCTTATTCTAGGTTTAGTTTAGCTTATTAGGTTAGTTTAAGCCCAATTTAGCTTATTTCTTTCAGTTTAGAGCTTATTTAAGCTTATTTGCTTTGTAGCTTAAAATTTCTAAGTTTTATAGCTTTTTGATTATTCTGTCTTTCTAGCTTAATTTAGTTGCTTATTTTTGTTTAAAAGTGTTTATTAAGTATAGCTTAATATCTGTCTTAGCTTATTTCTCTTTTTGGTTTGCTTATTTATGCCCAATTAGCTTAACAGTTAGCATTTTAAGGCTTAGTAATGTTTAGCTTTTTTTGTCCCTTTTCAGCTTATTTTAGTGCTTATTCGTGGCTTAAAAAAGTATTTTTGTAAAAAGTGATTATTTTTAAGTCTTCTAAAAAGTTATATATGTCATGTCACGGTTATGATTTTATGAAATCTAATGGGTATTAAATTTTCTTGTGATTGAAGATAATGGCACCAAAACGAACCACGATGTTAAACACAGCCCCAGAAACAACCAACACCACATCTGTCACTAATGCCCAGCTTTAGGCAATGATTGATCAAGGGGTTACTGCCGCTTTGGCAGCACGTGATGCTAACAGAAGTACGAATGGCGATGACAACCATAATTCGGGAACGGGTGTTAGAAGGACAGAATGAGCTGCTCGTGAATGTACTTACTCTGACTTTCTCAAATGTCAACCATTAAACTTCAAAGGCATAGAAGGAGTTGCCGGTTTATCCTAATTGTTTGAAAGAAAGGAGTCTGTTTCCATATCAGTAATTATACATTTGAGAATCAAGTCAAGTTTGCTACTTGCACTCTCCATTCAGTTGCTTTAACATGGTGGAACACTCATGTCAAGACAGTTGGTCATGATGCCGCTTACGGTATGCCTTGGAAAACACTTATGAAAATGATAACTGACAAATATTGTCCTCGAAATGAAATCAAGAAACTAGAAATGGAGATTTGGGATCTGAAGGTGAAGGGTAAGGACTTGACAAATTATACTCAACGCTTTCAGGAATTGGCTTTGTTGTGCGGGAGGATGTTTCCCGAAGAATCTAATAAAATTGAAAAATATGTCAGTGGCCTTCCCGACATGATTCATGGGAGTGTAGTGGCGTCTAAACCAAAGACAATGCAAGATGCAGTTGAAATCACAACCGAGCTAATGCATAAGAAAATCTGCACTTTTGCTGAACGCCAGACAGAGAGTAAAAGGAAGTTTAAGGAAACCTCAAGAAACACTCAGAACCAACAATAACAATAGAACAAGAGGCAGAACCCTGGCAGAGCTTATACTGCAGGGACTGGTGAAAAGAAACAATATGGGGGATCTAAACCCCTATGCTCAAAATGAAACTATCACCATGACGGTCTATGTGCTCCTAGATGCCACAAGTGTAATAAAGTCGGCCATCTGGCCCGTGACTGCAGGAGCACTGCAACCGCTAACAATGTTAACAATCAGAGGGGCACTGGGTCGGGTCAGAAGCCTACTTGCTATGAGTGTGGAGTTCAGGGACATTTTAAGAGTGAATGTCTAAAGCTGAAGAAGAACAACAACCGTGGTAACCAAGTTGGAGGTGGCAATGCTCCAGCCAAAGTGTATGCGGTAGGGCATGAGAGGACAAACCTAGACTCCAACGTCATGATGGGTATGTTCCTTCTAAACAACCGCTATGCTTCTATCTTATTCGATACTGGTGCCGATAGGAGTTTTGTATCTATTGCATTTAGCTCCCAAATTGATATCACACCAACTGCATAAGATCACTATTATGACGTTGAACTAGCTGTCATGAGAATAATTAGGTTAAACACTATCCTTAGGGGTTGTACATTAAACATCCTGAACTCCCATTCAACATGACTTAATGCCCATTAAAAACTTGGTAGTTTCGTCGCTATTTTTTCAAAATAAATTTGGTGTGGACTTGTTGGTATAAAGTTCCAAAGTAATCATTGTGTGTGCCGAGAAGATCGTTCGTATCCCCTGGGGAAATGAAACACTAATTGTTCACGGTAATGGAAGCAACCAGGGACACGAGGCTTATCTACACATTATCTCGTACACCAAAACACAAGGAATACATGCTAAAAGGATGTCCAGTCTTTTTGCAAACGTTAAACAAAGGGCGGGAAGACGAATTCAGAGAAGAAGCGACTGAGGATGTACCAATCATTCCAGGATTATTTCTGATTGTATTTCCTTGAGACTTGCCGGGTCTTCTACGATCGACTAGTGGAATTTCAAATTCGATTTTGATACCTGGTGCTGCACCAGTAGCATGGCTCCTTATAGATTGGTACACTTCTGAAATGGAAAGAGTTGTCAAGGGAAGCAATCTAAAAGATTTATCTGAACAAAGGCTTAGAAGGACCTGTTCCTCTCCTTGGGAGCTCCGTTCTTGTTTGTAAAGAAGATGGATGGATCGTTTTTGATTGTGCTTTGTTATTGAGAGTTGATTAATTTGATCGGTGAAGACAGTGATCCGTTCCAAGAATTGTTGATTTATTTGATCTGCTTCTTGGGTTCGTGTGTTATACTCGTAGATCGACCCTAGCGTCTGGTTTTTCACAACTAAGGGTTCGAGGAGAAAAAATTTACAAAGACCGATTTCAGATACCGTTTCGGCCTTTATTAATTTCATGGTTATGGCCTTTTGGCTTTTGTCCAAATCGCACTGCCGTATTCATGGCCTTATTGAATCGGGTGTGCAATGATATGGGATAATATTCATCAATTGTCTTTCATTGACGATATTCTGATATATTGAAGTACAAGCAAAGAACTCGAAGAGCACCTTAAGTTAATCTTAGAGTTGCTTAAGAAAGAGGAGTTGTATGCCAAATTTTCCAAGTGTGAATTTTGGATTCCTAAAGTACAATTCCTTGATCACGTGATTGATAGCCATGATATTCATGTAGACCCCGTCAAGATCAAATCCATTAAAGATTAGGCATCTCCTAAGTCACCAACGGAGATTCGTCAATTTTTAGGTCTTGCTTGGTATTATTAAAGATTCATCGAAGGATTTTCGAAGATTGCCAAACCATTGACCTAGCTCAATCTGCAAAGGTCAAGTTTGAGTGGGGTGGACAAACAGAACCAGGTTATACCTGTGAAGCAGAATTATGTAGTGCACCAAATTCTGGCTATACCTGAAGAAGCGAAGATTTTATCATATACTGCGATGTACAATCAAGTTGTGGGCGCTGATGTTGATGCAAAGAGAGTAAGGGTTGATTGCTTATGCAGCACACCAAATAAAAATTCATGAGAAGAAACTTAAGAATCATGCTTTGGAACTTAATAGTGGTTAGTGTTTTCTTCTGAAACTCTTAGAGACTACTATTTTACAGAACCAGTGTACGGTGTGCACAGTCACAAGAGTCTAAAACCATTCATAATCTAAAGGAGTTGAATATGAGGGCAACGTCGTTGGTTAGATATTTCTTAGTGATTAGGATGCGAGATTCGTTTTCACCTATGATAAGCAAATGTTGTCGCTGAAGCCCTTGAAGCAGGAAAAAGGGTAACGAGATCAAATTAAGGGTTCGAGACTTAAGTCATGACTATAGGTTTGAATCTCCCTAAACCAAAATTCTGTATGCTCAGATGAAGCACGGAAACCACTTGAGAACATCAAGAGACGATAGATGTGTTGGAGGTATGTTGCTTAAAAATCCTAAAGGATCCGGAGAGAAAGTTTAGAACGGAAAAAGTTGGAACCCCCGTGTTCGGATGGAACTTATGCTTCATGCAGGAGTTGGTTACCAAGTTATGGCGATTTGAGGAATGTGATAATGCTAGATTCCCACAAGTCCAAATTACTCTATTCATCCAGGGTTTGACAAAATGTATAAAGACATAAGAAGCTATATTGGTGGCCAATATGAAGGCAACATAGCACCTATGTTAGCAAATGTCTCATATGTGCTAAAGTCAAGGCTGAACACCAAAGGCCATCAGGATTGTTGGTGCAACCTAATATACCTCAATGGAAGTAGGACAATATCACTATGGATTTTGTCACGAAGCTTCCTAAGTCATCACAAGGTTACAACACCATTTGGGTGATTGTCGACCGACTCACTAATCGCATCTTTGACCCATGAGGAAACTGATCCCAATAGAGAGAAACTGGCAAGAAATGTAGCTATTGTAAGTAGGCACGGAGGGCAGGAAATCCTGTCTCAATTATTTATGATCACGACCCGAGGTTCGCATCGAATTTCTGGAGGTCACTTCAGAAGGCTTTGGGTACTAACTTGGATATGACTACTGCGTATCATCCACAAATCTGGAAGGGCAACAGCAAGAGAAATATTCAACTCTCGAGGGATATTGATGGCGGCTTGTTACCGTTCGACTTGTAAGGGTTGGAGTAACCATTGCCATTAGGCGAAGTTCTCATATAAACAATAGCTACCTCGCTTGCATCAAGGCTTGCACATTTTGAATCACTTTATGGTCGAAAGTGTCGTTCACCTGTGTGCTGGGCTGAGGTTGGACAAGTGCACGTATTGTCCGGAAATAGTTCAAGAAACACTGAGACGATCTCAAGATCAAGCAAAGGTTGTAGCCGCCCGCGATTGGAAAAAGAGGTACGTTTCTGATAAAATCCTAATTCCGATGGACTTCACTAGTTTGGGGATAAAAGTTATGCTTAATGTTTTGCTTGGGTTAGGGGGTCGGTACGTTTTGGTAAACGGGGGAAGTTGAACCCTAGGTACGTTGGACCATTCAAGGTGTTGGAAAAGGTTGGATCTGTTGCATACAAGCTTGAGCTTCTTGAAGAGCTGAGCAGGGTTCATAATACGTTTCATGTATCCAACCTAAAAAAGTGTTATGCCGACGAACCATTAGCCGTTCCGTTAGATGGACAACATTTTGATGACAAGCTTCAATTCGTTGAGGAACCGGTCGAAATCATGGATCATAAAGTCAAACAGTTAAGACGAATCCGTGTCCTGCTTGTCAAGGTTTGATGGAACTTGAGGCGAGGCCCTGAGTTTACATAGGAACGCGAAGATCAATTTAGGAAGAAATATCCACACCTCTTCACAAAGACCGCACCGTCGTCAAGTGCCGCGTCTTAAGCCTTGAGGACAATGATCACTTAACGGGGGGAGACTATAACACCCTGTGGTTTAGGGTCATTGTACGGCGTCAATAAATTCACTATGTATTTTTAGTATGGTACGTGTTTGCTTTTAATCGTAAAAGTTAAAGTTAAATCGTGTAAGCTAAAAATTATCGTTCAATGTAAACGGGCATCAAACAATTAAATGTTTACATCAAGAAAGTGTTAAGTAATTATTAACTTTGTTCATTTTATTTTTATCGGTTGCGTAAAGTGTTTACGTTTCGCGATAAAATACGTTTAGGCATTCCCGAAACCACCAAAACTTTTCTACGCCTTCATTAAATACCAACGATTATACCCAATTACTGTTTATTTACAATAATTATTCATACTTATGCATATATACACCGGTATTTGATTGGAAATGATCAAAGTATTATCCAATTTTCTTCCCAACTTGACATTGTACTTCACCAACTATAAATCCTTAGAGGTTTTACAAGGATCTTCTCATTCTGGACCATTAAGACTTCACTAATTTATATCATCTTTTCTTGGACTTCTTACTTGCATCTTAGAATAGATTATGTTTCCTATATGGTCTTATACTAGAAGGAATAACACTCTACAATACATTTCCTTTAGGGTTTAAAACACCATTTAGCCTTCCTCCCCATTTGTGCCCTCTTTAACACCAAGGCCTAACACAAAACTCATACAAAATCAATATCAAATCATTTTCAACACTTACACACATTCTACCGATATCGTAGATGAACTAAGGTGGTTTAGGATGCTTGGGTAAGCAATTTCAAAGATTATGCAAAGGAAAGGTAAGCTAGGGTTTCATTGGTTTTAGAGGGTTTTCTAGTTGTGCAAGATTTGTTTATCATCTAAAATGGGTTTAGAATGTGCGGTTATCATTATTACTTCACCATATTGGTATCCTAAAACTCTTATTACTTTACTTTATGATTTTATTGCTTTTATATGTTTTTGTAGCAAATCACCATTTATGTTACTTTTGAAACATGTTAAAATGGGTTTTTACTTGTGATCTTGTTTTATGAACTTTTACATATTGTTATGTGTTGGTAATATCATGTTATAATGGGAATTATAAGTGTTGTCTACAATGAGTGGTTTATGTGTGAAAAAAGTATATGTATAAACTAAGTTAATTAAGTTACTAAGAAACTTTATGATTTATAAAATGTTGTTAAGGAATTGTTATATTATTGGACACTTGGACAAGTATGGACTATGGACTTATAACATATAGACATAAGGATATAAAACGGAGTTAAATGAATGACTGTGGTAATTTATTAAGTGGAATAAGTTTATAAAACCAATGTATATAATGAATTATATAAAACGATATAATAGGGCTATTTTGATTCGAATTCAACAGTGGGTTTACTGTTTTTATAAAATAGGTACGTCTCATGATCGATTCCAAAAGTAAGAAACTTGGAAATAAACGGTTATTAATACGAGGAAGATACGTAGTTTAAAGTTTACGTTAATTAAGCGTTATAAAAGTAATTTTATAATAAAAAATGTTATGAAATATTCTTTTTCTATTAAAGTTTATTATTTTACTCTGATCACCACCTTATTTTTAGGATTCCAAAACAATAAGATACGTTGTTTTTCGATCAATAACGATGGAGATATGATTTACGGAGAGTTTATATAATTAACATATTAAAATACTTTTTATAAAAAACACTATTTTTATAAAAATTATTGTTCATCTCTGACATGAACATTTTGAAAACATCATTAGTATGATATAACTTTTAATAACAAAGACGTGCTTGAAAGAATCGCTAAAAAAACGGAAGCTATAAGCGATTAAATTCGACATTTACAGGTTTTAACGATAACTAAATCTAGATAAATAATTTTATATTACTATTATGAACAGTAGAGTACTGTTCTCCAGTAGGTCATAAAATATGAAAATGTAATATTTTGTTAAACTCGTCATTAGTACGAAAGCGTGGACATAAGAAAGAATCGTAAAGATAACGGGGCTTATAAAACGATTGAAATCGTGTCATTTATTGCTATTGAGATTGTTATCAAAACGTTATTAACTTTTCAATATAATTTCACAAACTCGATTTGATAGTGATGTAGCTATATAGATTGTATATTGCATTAGTTATATCAATGCGCTTAGCTACTTATGCGACCTACGTTTTTTTTAAGGTTGCTTTCCGGTATTCCGTGGACGAATTTTTCTGTGGTATTTGATTATCATTTACTCAAGGTGCAGTTCTAGCCCCACTTTTTACATTTTAATGATTTACAAGTTTTGGGCTGTGAGACGTAACATATGCCTGTTTTACAATTGGAACGAAGTGGACATTTCAATTTACGATAAGTGTTTGCCTAAGTAGCGATAACCCTGTCTGAGCCATTTATCATGTTGAAATGTCTCCAAATGTATTGGATTGTAAGCGAGATTGTTTTAAATCAGGATCTATTAGGATTGACAATCCCCTTCCGGGTGATTAGCTATCACTGGTATCAAACAAACGATTATACCATGGTCGGACAATTAGGTTGTTGCGGATTTGAACTTATCACAGGCATGTCTGGCAATTTATTATTGCATTTCTGACATGTCGAGCATTACAGTGTCATGTGCTTAGGAAAACGTAATTAACATTTCTATGGATGTTTGATCAGTTGCCATTATTAATGGGGAAAATTTGCTGTCCTACACTATAATTTGATATACCTATGAATTCACTAAACATATATGTTTGACGTTTTATAAGAATGTTTTTTCATTTTTCAGGGAATAAATAGTGGTACGATGGGTACAAGGGATACATAGGTGGTTGTGTTTTGGATGTCTTGCATTAATGATTTTGGCGCCTTACATTTTGTATATTAGTTATAGTAGAAACTTGTTTCTTTGAACAAAGTGAAGCTTCGGGCTTTGTGTTAGCACAACAATTGTTAAACTCAAATTGTATACTATTTTAAACAACTTTTAATGGTCGTTCTTATATATATCTTGTGTTATTGATCTATGAAGTACCACCCCCAACCCATATTCCGCTGTGACCCAATTTGGGGGTGTTACAAATTCCAGTATCATTAATTGAAAACACATTTGGAACATGTGGAAGAGCAAATGCATTTTTAAAAGGAGAAAATTGTTTAAATAGATGATCCTCAAATGCATTAGAAGCTTCAGCAGCATTAATTGGTGATGATGGATATCATTAGTAAAAGATGGTCCAACAGCACTTACAGGTGTACCAATAATATTAAAACTATTAGTACTGTTAGTCTGCTTTTCCTGTTAAAAGTACTTTCTAACTACTTCTTGACGTGTTGGTACATCCTCCCTACCTTTATCAGAAGCTCCACTTTCATTCACTTATGTAGGCTTCATACCAACATCTTCTTTACTGTCCTTAGGACCTTGAGAGATTAATGGATCAGTTGTGCAGAAAGGTATCAAGATGTACTCTTGTTCAGGTTCTATTTGTTGGGTTTTGAGATTTGATGATTACAAAACCACATATGAAAAAAAGAAGAAAGATGAAACAACAAGGACTTAATGTGCAATATTAAGTTAGCTTCTTATCAAAGCTAGGTTTTCTTGTTTAACTCATAGCCTCTCTAGTATATAAAGAGAGGTAAGGGTGAATAGTTTTTTGCATCCTTCATAGTTAAGATCTCTACATATGAGTGTCTAATCGTTAGCTTATTTGTAGTTAGTTATCTAGTTCATTTGATCTTGGGGATATAGTTTATGTATAAAAACCTCTATTGTTCATAACCTTTGTTGTTTTCATTTGTTATTCCGCTGCGTGATCAATGTTAGAATCCTAGATGGGCAAAACGATTTATGAAGCCTACAATTAGGCTTTTACAATTGGTATCAGAGTGGGTTGCTCTTGATATCTAGGATCTACAAGGTTTTGGTTTCATGTACATGAAGTGTTGATGGAATGATCATGTCAAATACTAGCTTTGGTGAATCAATCTTTTGATTGGTGATGAACCCTAGTAGGCACGATTTGGTTATCAAGTTAGGGTTTCTTGTTGCTATTGTGATTACTATATTAGATCTTTCGGATCTATTGTAATTGATATGAAGAACAAAAGACGTATTTTCTTGTTTCACAAGGAGAAGTTAAAGTCAAAACCCTGGTATGGTATGTATTGATCTATGGCTTGTTTAGGGTTTTGATGTGATGATAATTGATCCATGGTGATTTGGTCTTCATAATATGAACACCTAGTTCAACTAGGGTTTATATTCTTTCTTTCTGGATCTTGGAGTTGGGTCATGGTTTATTAATTAATACCAAGGTTCATAAAGATGTTTGGTAAGCGTGGTTATAAGCAGGAGATAGTCGCGTTTCTGTAGCAGCAAAGATACTAGGATCAATAAAATCAGATGACGTGGATGTGATATTTGCTGTTAAAAATGTGTATATGTTGAATGAATAACGTGGTCTCAAATGTTAATAATGTTCGCTGTCAAAAGCTAATTCGCTATCAAAAGTTAATACTGCCTCCTTTATATTAGTACTGCTTGCTATTTTGATTAATGTTGCCAGCCTCAGCGACAAAATTAGCGACAGCTTAGTGACAGAAAAGAGTGTCACTAATACTATGGGAGGAAGGAGCATACAATTCTGCAATAGTTTTTTGACCAATAAAGTGTTACTAATTGGATTTAATTAAAAGCAGATGTTCGTTGACTGGAAGAATGAAGCTGTAACAAGATTGTTTGTTGGTCCTGATAATGTGCATCACGAAGGCAGTTAGTTTGTTGATTTAACTAAATTAACTTGGCTGCGTGAATTTCTTGGAGACATTGAAGCTACCATGTGGACTAGCAAAAATGTAGACTTGCAAAGAAAGACCAAGTTCTTTTATGTGTACAGATTTAAGAGAAGATGGAGTAATAAGAGTGGCGAATGTATTTGTGCTAAGGTATGGAACGACTAACATTAAGGTTATGTATATCTGATGTTAGTTAATTTTGCTATGGGCTTACACCGAAATTAAATAAATATGGGCCTCAGTTATATTTGGGCATCAGTTGTTATTGGACAATAGATTAACTGGATGTGCTTTTATTTAAGTGTAGTGATAAAAGAATGATCGGGCGTACGGTATTTCATGGTTTTGAAGCAGCACAAGTATATTTGGTTATTAATACTGTTCAAGCATTCATGGTTAATACTGTTGGGTTTAAATTTTAATACTGCCTTTGTCGTCCGAGGTATTTTTAAGTCTGCTACTTTTGTCCGTTATAGCTAGTTTGTATGCTAGAGTTGCTGATATCCGGATGACACTCAACTTTTTTGGATTATTGGACGTGTTTGGATCTCTAATGATGATGGCTTGTTGTGGAAAGTATTGTGAAGACATTTGATGCAATGGCTTTTTAATCAATTATGTGACAAGGGTATTTCCTTTTGTGACGTAGATCGCTGAGGTGAGGCAATGGTACAAACAAGGACTACAAGTAGATCGCCGAATGAGGCAATAATCACATAAGAGAGGATGATGGTTAGCATACTTTCAGGGGAAGCTTATTGTTAACATGTTTAACCATCTACATGTACCACTTAAGGGGAAGTGTTCACAAGTTGCTTATCTACAGATGACCCCTATTTAATGATTACAAAAAGGGGAAGAAGACTATATGGTTTGCAGCTTATTTTAAAGTGGTGACATGTACAGAGATATTATTTCAAGGGGTAGCTTTGGAAGATTGTTTACTTACTTGTAGATTGTTTTGTATAATATCAATTAGGGGGAAGATTGTTGAGTTTTGAGAATTGATGATTACAAAACACCATTATGAAGAAAAGAGGAAAGATGAAACTAACAAGGATTAATGTGCAATATTAAATTAGCTTCATATCAAAGCTAGGTTTTCTTGTAAACCCTAACCTCCCTTAGTTATTAAAGAGAGGTAGGGTGAATAGTTTTTGCATCCATCATAGTTAGATCTCTCCAATGAGAGTCTAATAGTTAGCTTATTAGTAGTTAGTTATCTAGATAGCATAGTTGACTGATTAAAGTCGAATAGTGTATTAGTTAGCCTCAAGGATCATTTGATCTTGGGGATATAGTTAGCCTCAAGGATCATCATAGTTAGATATCTTCAATATTAAGTTAGCTTCATATCAAAGCTAGGTTTTCTTGTAAAACCCCCCCCCCCCCCCCCCCCCCCCCCCCCCCCCCCCACCACCCCCCCACCCCCCCCCCCCCCCCCCCCCCCCCCCCCCCCCCCCCCCCCCCCCCCCCCCCCCCCCACCACCCCCCCCCCCCCCCCCCCCCCCCCCCCCCCCCCCCCCCCCCCCCCCACCCCCCCCCCATAGCCTCTCTAGTATATAAAGAGAGGTAGGGTGAATATTTTTTGCATCCATCATAGTTAGATCTCTCCAATGAGAGTCTAATAGTTAGCTTATTAGTAGTTAGTTATCTAGATAGCATAGTCGACTGATTAAAGTTGAATAGTGTATTAGTTAGCCTCAAGGATCATTTCATCTTGGGGATATAGTTTATGAATAAAAACCTTATTCATAACATTGTTGCTCTCATTTGTTATTCCGCTGCGTGATCAATGTTATGATATCCTAGATGGGCAAAACGATCTATGAAGCCTACAATTAGGCTTTTACACTATTTTCTTTTCAACTTTACATGTAACAATGTTATCTCTTTTTCCTGCAATACCATTAGTTTGATTTCTTGCAATAACTGGGACATGGTTTATAGATATTGTCAAAGAATCAACATCAAAAAGCCAGTTTGGTCCATTTCCTTTCACATTAGGTGCATTTTTAAGAAATCTAATATTTTAGGTCTCTTCAACAATCATGGTCCTTTTGTTAAATACTCTCATAGCCTTACTAATCAAGACGTACCCAACAAAAATCCTCATCAGCTTTTCATCAAACTTGCCTAGAAACATCCATAGTATTTAACGATGGTAACAGACATCTAAAGTTTTCATGAATCTATCAATGGGGTTCTTCCACATTAGCATGCCAGTATTAACTACTTAGCCAAAGGTTGTTTGGTAACTAGAGTCAAACTACATAGTTCTTGCACGCCTTCTTATAGTGTTTATTCTTCCTTTCAGCAACACCATTTGCTGAGGAGTCACTAGCAACACGGAATTTCCTATTGATCCACTTTCATTTCACGAAAATCGATTCATTTCAATATTTTTGAACTTAGTTTTCATGTTACATCTGATATTAAGTTTTACTTTATGGGCTAGTTGATTTCTATTTCTGTTATGAAGTCTTTTAATATCCACTTAGGTTTCATTCTTTAGTGGCCAAAAAGAATACCATGTAAAATTCTACTAAAGTCATCAGTGACAACTAGGGCAATAAGACTTTTTCATTAAATCTCTTAACATTAGTTGGACCCAAATGATCCATGTGAAGAGTATTTTGTTCGCAAATAGTAGCGTATATATAACAACTCAAATGCAAATCTCAACCAAATGCCCTTGACCAAGGCAAAAGGTCAAATTCTACACAAAGAGATTAAATATATAAGTAAGAATCAATGATAAAAAGATTCCGGAAGAGAATCCCGGGGTCGTATGACCAAACGAGGCTGCAATTGAAAGTTATTCCTGGTTGATGAGAAATTGAATGATGAGAATATATGGATGGGAAACACTGATTTTAATTACAACTAAAATTAATTAAATAAAATCTAATTTAATCTACGGGAAACAATTATAGGAAATGGAGATCTTAAAAACTACGGGAAACAAAGTTAGTTAATATGGATAGAACTTAAACTACGGGAAGCATAATTAATTATTGGGAAATCCTAAAATTAAATCTAAATTAAATACGGGGAACAGAATAAGGTATCGGGAAACCTAAATACTAAAAATTAAGAAAATAAATGCTAAATTAAATTAAAAATCAAAATTAAATTCTAATTAACTTAATTTGAAAAATATAAAGAAAACTTGAACTAAAAACGGAGGGTTCGTTCTGAATAGTAAACGGAAAGAAAACGGTAAAAACGCACCGGTAAACGGGCACCCGGTAAAACGGGTCTAAGACTGAAATTTAAGAAAAATTAAGCCTATACTAAATTTTATATTTTTCCTAGACACTAAATGACAAAAGAAAATTTTATAAAAAAGAAAAATATTTTTTTATTAATTTTCTGATTTTTTATGAATTTATAAAGATTAATAACTAATTAAAACTAAGAAAATAGAAAAAGACAAAAAATAAAAGTTATAAAAATTCTGAAAAAATAAAATTAAATAAAGAAAAAGTTAACAATTCTAAAAATATAAAAATGCCCAAAAGTTACTGTTTAAATAAAAAGTAATTAAACTAATTAAATCTAAACCTAATTTAATTAATTAAATTAAATAAAACTAACTAAAGCTAACTGCTGTTAAAACAAAAGGACTAACAGGGAAAAGGGACAAGGACTAACGGGGAAACAATAAACTGACAAGGGGGACTAACAATGCTAACTATAAAAGAGAGAATTACACAATTGGTCCCTGAGGTGGACCCCGATTACAAAGAGGGTCCAAAGTGCTTATTATCAAAAAGCTATAAAAGCAAAGTTGTTAAGGGGCTCAAGGGGAGTCTTTTTTGTAAAAGCACTTATGCTTGAAGTTAACTTAATAAGCTAGAAAAGTGAGCTTTTGGACTGCAAAAGCTTAATAAGCTTATAAGCTTATTTTTCTTTCTTATTGAGATTTAAGCCAACTAAATAAGCTAAAACTTATGGGGGACAGTTAAATAGGGTAAGGGGAGTCCTAAATAAGCTAAGGTTTCTAGAATAAGCCCTAAAATAAGCTGGAAATGAGATAAGCTAGTTTAACAGTTTTAAAAGAAAACAGAAAAAGCCTAATTAAAGCCTAAGATTAAGCTACACTAAAAAGCAAACTAAAGGAAATAAGCTGGAAAACCTAAGAGTGGGACCTATAAGCTACATGAAAAAGCAAAAATATCCTAGTGCTTAATATTTAAATAAGCTAGAAAAGTGGGGTGAAATGAGGTGCTCAGCACCAGGGGAGATGCACAGTGAGCTTAAGGGCTTTTTTAGCTTATTGAAATAAGCTCTTATGAGCTTTTTAGCCAAAACAAACCACAAACAGATTAACAAGGGATGCAAATGAGCTTATTTTCAAAGTATGAGACATTAGGGTTAAGAAAAAGCTGCTGATTTTGTGGCTTGAAATCAAGGGTTCACAAAGAAATGACATGTAGGTACTTTGACTTGGCTTGGTCAATTTGGTTATGACAGAGCAAGAGGCTCTTGAAAGGGGCTAGTTACACTCAAATAAGCACAAACAAGGTGTGCTTAAGCTGTCTACACAGCTTAAGTGGTTTAGCACACTTTGTGGCTTATAAAACTTTGACAGAAAGCAAAGGATACTTAAAAACTCATTTTTACACTAAAAGTTGTGATTTGAATGGTCTAATAAACCCCACACACTCAGCCAAAGTTGGCTGAGTGTTTGTGACCCATACCAAACCACATTTGACCCATTTTAAGGCTAAACCAAACACCCCTTTAATTTTATAAAAAACGTTTTTTACTGATTTTTAGTTAAGGGAAGGCTGAGAAAGGTGATTATAAGTAATGTTTAACAACTTTAACACATTTTTAAACAAGTTTAACAGGTTTAAAGAGCTAATATGAAGCTTTAAATTTTCTATCATATGCTAATATTTCAATAATCAACGCTTACTTTTATATAAATGCTGATAATTCATCTCATCAACATAAGGCTTTAAATATGTAACTGAAGTACATATATCTTAAATCTAAACTTAATTTGATTTTTAAACTAAGAAAAGGGAAAAAACAGGTGTGTGGTCTTCGGGTGTCTCTGTTCTCTTCCTATTTATATACAGTACATAAGACTTCTCTTTGGTCTTTCACATATTGTGTTAGTTGTGAGTGTAGAAGAACTATACAACACACTTTCTAGTCCCTTGGTCAATTATGGTTGTGTTACTTTTCATTTACAATCTCAACCTTTGGTGTTGCTCGGTTTGTGTAAGATTGCCAATGGGTTGGCTAAATCTTAAAGGGTATTAAGGGGAAGTGGGGAGGGTATTGGGATAGATGATATTAAAAACAGAAATATTACAACAAAAACTCTTGAAACAAACTGAGTACAATAATTTTAAAGCAAAATTAATTAAAATTAAACTAAGAAAAGGAAAAACAGGGGTGGTTCGAGGTTTAAAAGTAATCTTTGGGGAAGAGGCAAATTTGGTCCTTCAACTTTCATTCTATTTCATTTCATTTAAGCCGAAAAATTCAGTTATAAAAGAGGTTTAGATTTTGACATGTTTGGCCCCTCTGGTTTTATAACAAAAGAATAAAGAAAGGTTAGGCAAATTGCAAAAATGGTCCCTCTGGTTTTTATAACTAATAAAAAAGGGAAGTTTGGAAAATTGCAAAACAGCCCTTGTGTTTTATTTTTCTATTTTTTTTTTTTAAAACAACTTTCAAACTTGGCATTTTTGGCCCTTTTCTTTATTTTTATTTTTTTCATTTTTAATTATAAAACAAGGTTT
>BQNB010023950.1:0-61251 GCA_026074375.1 Tanacetum coccineum | reverse complement strand
CAGTAATTCTAACAGCATCAAGAAGACTTTTAATCCCAACAATCCTCCCATAAACTTGATATTCTTCTTCAAAATCATCAAGTTTCTTCATTTAAAGCTTCATCAACACTAGGAGGATGCTTCCAAACACTTATTTACTTCTTAATCTGTTTTATGATCAATTTACACAGCGGATAAGCCATTTCACTTTCATAATCAATTTGAAGCTTTTTTCCAACATCATTGAAAGTGTAGGTGGTGTAAGAGGATACTTCTTCTCTACCAACATGTAAATTTGCATAGACTGCATCATCAAGGAATGTACTCTATAGGATTCATACAACTTCCATTCCGACACTCTGTATCCGTTTTGCAGCTTTCATACTTCATCTTCTACATGTGGTTCAAACATTATTTTCATATCATTCCATAACAGATAATCCATGCTTTCCACTGGTCTTGTTGATCCATATCTAGCTTTTACCAACTTGTACAAGTCTTCCAAATCTTCCCTGTCAAAACTTTTAAGCATGTGACTAAAGACCATGTACATTTGAGACTTTCCATCAGCTCTTATTATTTGATAATAGCTTTTCTTTCCTTCTTTGTGGATCTTCCAGTCAACAATCCTTGGAGACTTAACAGCCAAAGGTATAGCATCAATTGCTACTTCTTCTTCATCTGGAATGATTTTCACAAACTGTTTAAGCTATGCTATTTCTTTGTCATCTTCTACCTTTTGCTTCTTTTTATTCTCTTGTATCAGCTCTTCTCCTGCTCTCTTTTCTTTGCCTTCCACCAACTCTGTTCTAAAGTCTTCAAATGTATTTACCCTTTTGAATGCTCTGTCAAACATCTCTTGGATAGAATCAAACCCTTTTGACTTCAAATCTTTGAGCTTGTATCCTTCCATGTTCTTTAGGTAAGTACACATTATTTGTCTCTGTTGAGCTTTTGTTGGTGGTTTGTTTCTTTTCTCTTCTGCTCTTTTAGCTGCAAAATGCTTTCTTCTTTTCTCTAAGAGTTGTTGAAATAATGTAGCCTTTTCTGCATCAGACAACTCTTCTTGTTCTTGTGCTTGCAATCTTTCAGCCAATTGATAATCAACATCAATCTTTGCCTGTATATCATCCCATGTTTCAATCAAGGCAATATTGACTTCTTTTTCTTTTTCAGCTTTCTCTCTTGCAAGTCTTTTTTCTTCATCAAATTTAGCTTGTAATTTTAAAGCAACTTCTTCATCAAGCCTGATTAGATATTTCTTCTTCATAGGCTTTACAGGTTCTATCAATATTCCTTTACCTTTGTCCTATGATTGTTGTGAAGATAGCTGTTGTTGGAAACAAGAAAAGTATCGGTCACTTCCAAGTTGTAATAGTTTTAGCCCGTAGTTTGTTATATGATTAGTCTAGTAAGCTAGTCTGGCCCAAGGCCCATGGAAAGCCCGTTAAGGCCCATGGCCGGCCATGTATGTAGTATATACCCTCTCCATACCTTGGAGAGGGTGGTTGGTTGTTTCATTTCTCATTTCACACATATTATTATTATCTTCCATTCCATGTTACTTTCTCTCTCTAGAAACTTTCCAACCCACTTCACCCTTTAGTTCTTGTATAATATTAAAGATTACTAGTATTCTTCAATTGGTATCAAGAGCAATGGAGTGGTGTGTTTAGTTTTTGTGTTTGTCTTTTGATTTGTGTTCAAAACCTTTACAAAGAGCAAAATCTTGATTTAAAATTTTTCGGCTTAAAAACCTTAAAGTTGTCATTTTTCTTGTTCCTATAGGGTTAGTAACACTAGTTGTACAAGATTTTTTGCAAAAAACCAATCAAAAATGTGTCTTTTTGAGTTTTGAAAATTTGGGTTTCGTCTCAGTTACAACCGAACTAGTCCTGTCTGTTGGAACCGAACTAGAAGATCGAACGAGTTAACCGAACTAGTTAACCGAACCAGTGGAACCGATCTAGTTGGTTTTAGTTGGAACCGAACGAGTTGATCTCAGTTGGAACCGAACGAGTTTTCTTAAGTTGGAACCGAACTAGTTTCTTCAGTTAGAACCGAACTAGTTGATTTAGTAGGAACCGAACGAGTTGATCCTAGTTGGAACCGAACTAGTGAACCGAACCAGTGGAACCGATCTAGTTTATTTGTGTTGGAACCGAACTAGTGAACCGAACCAGTGGAACCGAACTAGTTTTTGTTTGATAACCGAACTAGATAACCGAACCAGTGAAAACCGAACTAGTCAAAACCTATCAACTCAAATTTCTAAATTATACGGTTATTTCTTTGACTTGTAAAATCCCGTGAAACATTAACTTGTTTTCCCGGTTTTGTCGAGAATTGTAAAATCCCGTGTAGTTTCAAGAATTATTTCAAGACTCAACAACTACATATTCAAACACAATTTCTTTCTACCACCGATCGATCAATTAGTAATTTTTTTGATACCACGTTATCAATGACGACTCTTGCTGATAAATCACTTCTCTCGGGTGGTGACAATAAACCACCGATGCTTGAAAAACATTTGTATGATTCATGGAAAAGCAGAATGGAACTTTATATGATGAATAGACCTCATGGTACAAAGGTACACTCGTCTGGCCATCAATCACAGTGGATGGTGTAACAAGACTTAAGGAATATACTAAGCTCACCCCTGCAAAAGTCGTTCAATGACTTAAGGAATTAGTAATCTTTTTGATACCATGTTATCAATGATGACTCTTGCTGATAAATCACTTCTCTCGGGTGGTGACAATAAACCACCGATGCTTGAAAAACATTTGTATGATTCATGGAAAAGCATAATGGAACTTTATATGATGAATAGACCACTCGTCTGGCCATCACAGTGGATGGTGTAACAAGACTTAAGGAATATACTAAGCTCACCCCTGCAGAAGCCATTCAAGCTGATTGTGACATCAAAGCAATTAATATCATTCTCCAAGGCCTTCCTACAGAAATTTATGCTCTTGTAAGTCAACATCGTGTAGCCAAGGATCTTTAGGAGAAGATTAAACTGCTCATGCAAAGAACAATAGTCAAACTGTATTTATACATCTTGGCTATCATCCTTAATAGGCTGCAGAGATCTATTCAGTTTGGGACTCTCAAGTGGTATTAGAGCTGTGAGGAAACTCTAAGTAAGAAGGAACCAAAACAAATACAGGTATACAGCTCCATCCTACCAATCTAAAATGTCTGGACACAAGATGAAATTCCACCCCACCCCACTCCACACATCATCCAAAAACACCAACACAACAAACTCCTCATACAGTATCAACCATCAAACTGCCTATTCTCAAAAAAGGAGAATATGATATATGGGCCATGAAAATGGAACATTATTTTGCCCATACAGACTATCCAATCTAGGAGGTTATACAAAATGGGAATGGTCATGTATCAATCACTACGATAACACCAAGGACAATTTAGTTTTGACATCCTCAGAATCTGCAGAAGAATTGTAGCCAGGAGAAGGAAAAAAAAAAGGGAAAAAAAAAAAAAAAAAAAAAAAACAAAAAAAATAAAAAAAAAAACAAAAAAAAAAATAAAAAAAAAAAAAAAAAAAAAAAAAAAAGGGGAAAAAAAAAAAAAAAAGGGGGAGAAAAAAAAAAAACAAGGGGGGAGAGGGGAAAAAGAGAGAGAAAAGCAAGGACCACTTTGCTTATGGCTCTACCAGAAGATCATCTTGCTAAATTTCATAAGATGACTGATGCAAAAGAGATATGGGATGCCATCAAATCTAGATTTGGTGGAAATGACGATCTGCAAGAAGATGTACTAGTTATCTTGAAGCAACAGTTAGACGGATTCTCTGTATCCAACTCAGAAGGGCTTCAAAGGGCTATGACAGGTTCCAAAGTCTTTATGATTCAATTAGAAATTCATGGAGCAGGTGTATCCACTGGGGGTATTGCAAATCAAAAATTCCTAAGATCTCTACCCTCTGCCTGGTCAAAAGTTTCCTTAGTTATGAGGACCAAACCAAGAGTGGACAGTCTCAGTTTTGATGATATGTACCAATATATCTAGAGTATTTGAGAAGGATTGTAAAAGGCTCTATGCATCCTCTTCTAGCTCTCAAAATGTAGCATTTGGTCTTGAGAACACCAACAGTACTAATACTGTTTGTACGTTATGTGTTTTCCATACTTCTGGTCAAAATCCACAGTATGAACAAACATCATCATACTCCTTGCTTGCTAATCAATCAAGTTGTCCTCAACTGGATCATGAGGACTCTAGAACTGCTTGTAAAGAGACCTTGATGAAAATGGACTGAAAGTGGCAAGTGGCCATGATCTCAATGAGAATGAAAAAGTTTTACAAAAAGACCTGTAGAAAGCTACAGTTTGATGTAAAAGAACCAGTTAGCTTTGATAAAACCAAAGTTGAGTGCTACAATTGCCACAAGACAGGGCATTTTGCTAGAGAGTGTAGAATCAAGGGAAATCAAGATAATAGGAGGAGAGATGCATGGAACTCTGGAAATAAGGATGGGAGCAGAACTGGAAAGAAGGAGGACTCTAAAGCATTGGTGACAATTGATGGAGAAGGTGTAGATTAGACCAGTCACTCAGAAGAAGATGAAGATTATGCTTTGATGGCTTGCAATAGCTCAGAATCAGACATAGATGTAACTTCCTGTTCAAAATAAGTGTAATGAGTCTTATGCGACCTTTTAAAACTGTATGATGCTCAGAGTAGGAACAACTTAGTGATGCAAAACATAAAAATAAAGGCTTTTCTCAAGGTCTTAAGGAAAGTTGAAGCTAGTTAGTTAACTCATCAACAAGGTCAACTTTGGTATGAACAAAAAGATAAAATTTCATGAAGATAGATTTAGGATGATAAAAAGATGTTCTAACATTACCATAAGAAATTGCTGAGCGGATGCTCAAAAAGGAAATTGTAGATTTAAAGGTAAGTAGAAAAATGCGTAACTCTTCTAAGAATCTTAGTAAATGCTTAATACCCAAATGAGTTGCTAATAATAAGTTTGGGCTTGGGTAGGGGGATCACAGATATGATGGTATTTTGAGCTATGAAAATGAAGTTTTAGAAAGTGTTTTTATGAACAAAGAGAGTGAGTTAGAAAAACAACCTTTGTATTATAGGTTTGTTACAGCAGTGGAAATGCATGTTGTTCCCAACCCATGACAGGAATTATATGCCTCTGGATCTGATATTGAAGGAGATTAACTACACCAATTTACATATGTCCTAAAGACAGACTCAACCTAGTGAATTGAATCCCAATTAGTGAATTTGATACCTGTGATTCTAACATTAGTACAGAACTTTGAATTAGTGTCTGAACCAGTTATCAATGAATTAATATAGAATGTCACCTAGGTCTGGTTGATGCTTTTTTCCTATCATTGAGGAGTATGAATCAGTCTATGTGATGATGAGTATGTGTATATTACAACAAAACACAAGAAACACTAGTTTTGTAACTCAGCAAGTAAAAACTCCTACGGGAAATGTTAAGAATCAGCTCACACATGTCAAAAAACTAATGTGACAAGAAAGAGTTAGGGTATGGGTTTACTGTAAGAGCATGTTTTGTATGTGGTAGTCTTAATCATTTAATCAGAGATTGTGATTTCCATGAGAAGAGGATGGCTAGAAAAGCTGAGTTAAACAATGAGTTGAATAAAAACTTTGATCAAAAGGAGAAAATGCCAATTTGGAACAATGTACAAAGAGTAAATAAACAAAACCAATTTGTTCCTTCAGCAATACTAACTAGAACTGGCATAAATTCCGTGAATACTGCTTGAGGTAGAGTTGCGGTACTACATGTTAGTACTGCTAGGCAAAATTTTAACGATCAGGCTTAGTATCATACTAGTATGCTATGAAAGTTAATCTGTTAAGTCCCATTGTGAATAGAGTTAGTACCAGCAAATGTTTTTCACAAAACTCTCATTCACATCTTCAAGGCCTTTCATAAAAGCGACAACAGTACTTAGCACAAAAATTTTCATAAACACAAAAAAGTTAATACTGCTAAGGAAAATGCAGTTAGTACTGTTGGGGGGAAAGGGAAACTGCTGTTAAGCCCTCAGCAGGTTGTATATTGGAGACCACAAAGATACAAACTGGCACAATGTCTCCAATATCAATGGTGGATCCTGTTCATAGATAATTGTTACACTTTCAAAGATCCACTAGGCAGACTCAGCCCAAAACAGGGCTTGGTCCCTAAGAGATTCTAATCTTCTTTCATTTAATGTGCAGGATTATCCACATAGAAGCTTTAAAGTAAAAAATGAATTGTGATAGAGATGTTCATGCACATGACTGGAAGCAAGGACCTTACCTGGTGAATTTCATGACTTTTAATGGTGGCCTGTTGTTTGGAGGTAGGAAAGGTTACATCACTAGAAAAGGTAAAATAAAAACTGGAATGTAAGTTTTGAGGATGTGTGCTTTTGTGAAAGAACTTCAGCATTTCAATCTCTTTTCTGTGTGACATGTGTGACAAAAGAAATCAGGTTTGTTTACTGACATTTTTTTTTTTTCTTTGTATTGAATGTCTTGTTTTGTCTCCTGAATTTAAGTTACCTGATGAAAAATCAAGTAGTACTTATAAATCCCCAGACAAGAATCATATGTTCGG
Organism: Tanacetum coccineum; assembly: GCA_026074375.1. Lineage (NCBI taxonomy): Eukaryota > Viridiplantae > Streptophyta > Magnoliopsida > Asterales > Asteraceae > Tanacetum > Tanacetum coccineum. The sequence goes on along the minus strand of BQNB010023950.1, from coordinate 54,623 downwards.
TTTCCAGTTAGAGAACATTGTTCCTTCAGGAGGATCGCTTGTTTAATTGTAAAGGCTAATTGATGAATCTAACAAATGGCATAGGAGGTTGGGTCATGTTAACTTCAAAAACTTAAACAAACTTGTAAAGGGAAACCTTGTAAGAGGTTTACCTTCAAAGATTTTTCAAAATGACCACACTTGTGTTGCTTGTCAAAAAGGAAAGCAACACAAGGCCTCCTGTAAGGCCAAATCAATGAGCTCTATTAGCCACTCCTTACAACTTCTTCATATGGATTTGTTTGGACCTACATCTGTAAGGAGCTTAAACCTTCGACCAATATTTGCCTAGTTTATCCTGATGATATTAGTAGGTTTCGTTGGGTGTTTTCTTAGAACTAAGGATGAACTGGTGGAATCCTTACGTGACATTATAAGGACAAATTGAGAACAATTGATATCAAAAAGTTTAAAACACTATTAGATGTGATAATGGGAACAGAATTCTAGAACAAGGATGTTATTGAACTCTGTGGGTCAAAGGGATAAGAGGGAATATAGTAATGCAAGAACTCCCTAACAAAATGGAGTTGCATGAAGAAAGAACCAGACCCTTATTGTGGCTTGCTAGGACCAAGTCTTGCAGATTCATTTTTACCTTAACACTTGTTGGGCAGAAGCAGGTTAGTTAAGTACTACTTGTTATGTTTTTAAATTAGGGTATTAGTGGACCAAGCTCCTCATATAAGACAACCTGATGAACTTTTAACGGGTAAAATACCAATTATAAGTTTATAAGACCTTTTGGTGGCCATGTGGGACCCCATCTTGATACGATTGAACACTACACATCACCTTTTTAGAGCATAAACCAAATGTTGCAGGGAAAGGACAACTTGGCTTTTTGATTTGATTGTTTGCTGATTTATGAAATTATCAACCTATAGATCAGAATAATCAAGTACACATGGCAGGTCCACAAGAGTAATCACAATTGCAGGTTACAGAGACATTATTGATGCAGGGGATTCTGAAAAAGAGGATGAATCTGCTCAAGACTGCTTTGTACTGCCAATATGGTCTTCTTACTCTTCAACAATCAATCCTGATTTAAAGAGAGATGCAAAGAGAGAAGGTCCAAAAGAGGAAGAACAAGTCTTTTTGGATGAACTTGAAAGACTTAAGAGGCAAGAAAAGGATGCTAATAAGGCAGCTGAAGCTCTCAGGAAGGAGTTTGCACAAGAAACTGAGAACTTGATTATACAAGAAGGAGCTGCTAAGGCTAGCAGTACTAACATTTTTAGTACTGTTAGCACACCAGCTAAAGCTAGCAGTACTAACCTAGTACTACTGTTTGGCACACCCGTTAGTATGCCAGTCCTATGGAGGGACTTCTTTTCTAATCCAACCAATCCTGAGCAAGATGATTCAGAAATACCTCCACTTGAGGATATTTATCAAAATTCTACTGATGGTATTTTTACTAATTCATCTTATGATGATGAGGGTGCAGTGGCTAACTTCACAAACTTGGAAACTGTTGTGAATGTTAGTCCTATTCCTACATCAAGGATTAACTCCTCTCATCCTTTAGCTCTTATACTAGGAGATCCAACCTCAACAGTTCAAACAAGAAACAAAGTGAATAAAAGTTCTGGAGCCTATGCTTTTGTTAGCTATGTTCAAAAGCAAAGGAGAAACAATCATAAGGACTTCCAGCATTGTTTATTTGCTTGTTTCCTGTCTCAAAATGAACCCAAGAAGATTTCAGAAGCACTTGAAGATGAAAGTTGGGTTGATGTTGCAAGGAAAATTGCTCAGTTAAGATACGGAAAAGTTTGGATGACTAGTAGATTTGCTTATGGGAAGAAGGCTATTGGAACAACAGTGGGTTCTATCGAATATAGAAGGATTGAGATGAGGAGTTGTTGTCAGAAATAAAGCAAGGTTAGTTGCTCAGGGACATAGGCAAGAGGAAGGTATAGACTATGATGAGGTTTTTGCTCCTGTGGCCAGGATTGAAGCCATAAGGATCTTTTTAGCCTTTGCCTCTTACATGGGCTTCATAGTCTATCAAATGGATGTGAAAAGTGCCTTCCTTTATGGCAAAATTGATGAGGTGGTATATGTGTCTCAACCACCAGGTTTTCTAGATCCTAAATATCCTCAGAAAGTCTATAAAGTTGTAAAAGCTCTCTATGGGTTACATCAAGCTCCTAGAGCCTCGTATGCTACTTTATCTACTTTCTTGTTGAAGAATGGATACAGAAGAGGAACCATTGACAAAACTCTCTTCATAAAGAAGGACAATAATGATATCATACTAGTTCAAGTTTATGTGGATGATATCATCTTTTGGTCTACAAAGAAATCTTGGTGTGATGAATTTGAGGCATTAATGAAGAGTAGATTTCAAATGAGTTCAATGGGAGAGCTCACTTTCTTTCTTGGATTACAAGTCAAACAGAGAGCAGATGGTATCTCTATAAGTCAGGATAAATATGTTGCAGAAATCCTAAAGAGTTTGTCTGCGATGCTTGCGAGTGTTTGTGTCGTTTGTTAAGATGCTTAGTTCAGCCTATTGGACTCAGAAGCCTTTAGTTAAAAAAAAAGGGGGGCATGAGGAAGCCAGTGATGGGGTGTCCATCTTATAGGTCCTTGATTGGTTCTTTTATTACTTGACTGCTTTAGTGCCTGATATTATGTTTGCAGTCTGTTGCTTGGTCTTGGTTTTAGGTCACTCCAAAGTACCTTCCCATCTAAGTGTTTGTCAAGAGAATTTTTTAGGTATTAAATGGCAAACCCAAACTGGGTCTTTTGGTATCTACCCCCGCCCAATCCCCCCCTCCCCTCCTCCCTCCCCCCCTAGACGTGTCCTCATTTGACCCTGGATCCTACTCGGATGTGACTATGCTGGAGCAAATCTTGACAGAAAATCCACAATAGGAGGTTGTCAATTTTTCTTGGCAGAGAGGACTTATTTATTGGCAATGCCAAAAAGAGATCCATAGTGGACTGCTACTATCAGATGGCAGAATTATGTTGTTGTTGCAAGCTGTTGGTGGGCAAGTTTTGTTAGATTCCAAAATCAATGTTAGGACTATGGTTCAATTTTCTGAACACAAAGATTTAAATTTGATAATGAAAGCACCTTTTGTCCTTGTAAAGAATCCAGTAATATCATTCCAAAAACAAAGCTATTTGTATTAGCGCACCACTTCATAAGGGATCCTTATGAGAAGAAACTTATCCAGGTGCTTAAAATCCACACTGATGACAATGTAGCTGATCTACTAACCAAGGCATTTGATGTTAGCAGGTTCCAGTTCTTGGTTGTTACTATTGGGATGATAAATCCATAAGCTGCATTGGTTAAAGGGAGGCAATATGATGTGTTGTATAGTTTGTATGCAGTGTTAAGTATGAAGAAACAAGTTAACCATAGGTGGTGTATTTCAAGAGATTTGATGGGATTCAGAGAGTCATTGAGAAGAGTTTTTGGATGGTACTGAAAGCACTTATTGTTACCTACATTGTTTCTTTCTTTGGTTGGCAACAGTTAGTACCGACAGTGCAAAGTTAGTACGTGGGCAAAGTTTGTACCGCTATAGAGACGTTCAAGAAAATACCGCCAAGGGTACAAAGTGTAAATTGAAAAGGGTTTCCTTGAAATTAGGTTTCCTAAACCTATATAAACCCATCTCAATTGCATAGTTCCTTACGTAATCACTCTCACATACTTTCGTATATACAAGCTCCAATATCTCTCTTAACGACGATCACTCTTTCAAATACAATGGTTGTTCTTGAATCATGTCCTAAGCACAATATGGTCGCATATCTAGAGAATACTGAAGGGAATGCGAGTTCTGAGTCCTTGATTTTCTAGCACGGTTCCATTCATCGTGCTCTCACTGTAAGTCCAGTTGTTTCTACTACATTTGTTGAACAGTTTTGGACGTCTGCTAAGTCCAAAATAATCAAAAATGTTAGACACATTACTACCAAAGTAGCTGGAAAGCCTGTGTCTATCTTTGAAGCATCCATAAGAAGTGATCTTCTTTTTAATGATGCTAATGGGATAGACTCACTACCTAATCAGGCTATATTTGATGCTATACAGCTTATGGGGTATGAGGGGGATTTAACAGTGTTAAATTAACAAAGCTTTGTTTCACCCCAATGGAGGTTTTTATTTCATTACAATGAATCATTGTATTAGTTCAAAAAGCACCTCTTGGGATCAAATTTCTACTAATATTGCCATGCTGTCATTGCTTAACATCCTAATCAGAAAGTTATAATGTTTTCTAATTAATTTTTTGATGGTATGCTTAGGAGACATTTAGATGCAAAGAAGAAGTTTGTAATGTACCCACGTTTTATTTCCATCTTTTTAGATAAACAACTAGCTAATGTACTTGTACCTTTAGATCATTTTCCTGTAAATGCTTTAACAAGTAAAGTTTTTTCTTTCATGGTTAAAAAGGGTAAACATTTCTTAGGGAAAGTCACCCCTTTATTTGCTTCCATGTTGGTACAACCAACTGAGGATGAGGGTGCCCCTTCAGATAAGACCATCTGAAGCACAACTACACGCTCTCCTACTCAAACTAGGAGTAACCTCTTGTGCCACTAGATATGACCCATCTCACTACTTCACTAGTGAAGTACCTGTTGAGCCACAGACTGACTCATCCCTGACCTTTCACCTTTTTAACTACCATTCCTGATTCTATTCCAGAAAGTTTTCCGGTGGGAATCTTGGAGGTCATTGCATCCTAGGATAAATCTATTTAGGGATATGAAGTGAAATTGACACTCCATAGTGTCTATGTATCTTTGTCTCTCTTTGTTGCACAGGTTTCAGATCAACAGCCAGGGAAATTACAACACTTAAAAGGCACAGATCAAAAAGCTCAAGAAGCAAGCTAAACCTGTAGTCAAACACCACAGAGCATGGATGAAGAGTGTCTCCTTGAAGCAAAGATTAGCAAGAAAGAGATCCTCAAAGAAACAATGGGTGCACAGAGAGTCTGTATCCAAAAGGGAGAAAGTTTGTCCTCAGGGTGACCTTTATCCATAAAGATCCAATTGATGAGATTCTGAAGATACACTGATTATATTGCAGACTGAGGTATGCTCAAGCAGGTGGGGAGGCCAAGAGTGTCGTGGAGGAAGAGAAGGAGAATGTGAAGATGTCTTAGTACTGAAATGTACTTAGTACTGCTCAACAAAAAAGTTTTATTATGACAAGGAGAATAGTTCGTTATTGACAGACAAATAGTTAGTACTGACGGATCCAAAGTTAGTACCGACAGGCAGAAAGATAGTACCGATGAGCAAAATGAAGGTACCGATGAGCAAAATGAAGGTACTGATGATAAAATTGAAGGTACTGATAAGCAAAGTAAAGGTACTGAATGATTATACTGTGTAGAAGAAGTGCTACTCAACCTACTCAACCACCTACTTCTACTATATTTTAGGAGATGTTGAAAACCATAGCCTCAGGTTCTTCTCAACATGAGTCAAGCCAAAGCAGTTTTAAGAGAGAAGGAGAAAGGTGTAGAGTTCAAGGATATTGAAGAAACTAACAGACCTAGGCCTACTTCAACAAGATCACTTTTAACATTAAAAGCCTCTTCCAAAGATTGATCTAAAAAGACAAAGGGAGAAGAAAATAGAAAAGGAGGTATGAATTGAAAGTGAGTCTGTTGGGTTTTCCTTGAAGCTGAGACCGAAGTTAAACAGCTTTCCAGTGCTGAAAGAATGGCTAGGAAAAATACAAGAAGAGTAGGAAGGTGAAGAGGAAAAAACCTCTTCCTCATTTATACCTCCTCCGATAAAAGAAAAAGGATTAGCTGAAGAAGAAGCTTACAATGAAGCTCTTTATAAGAAAATTATGGATGACATAACGGCAAGAATTGAGGTGTTAGACTTCTTGCTGCGAAGCTTCTAGAAGAAGATAAGAGGATTGACAATTTTTAGAAAGAGCAAAAATTCCTTCATGACTTCAATTGCTTGCTCAAAGAAACATCCTTGCTTAACAAAGATAGAGCTATCAGGAAACAGACACCTATAAAGAATCAATGAGAAACAAATGATGACCTACTTGAAGCATGTAGGAAACTTCAAGCATTCTGATTTGAAAACCAAGAAGTTTGAGGAAATACAATGTAACACCCCCAAAAAAATCACAACGCAGCGAAATACCACATGAGGTGCTACTTCATAATACACAGCGTTAGATACAAGAGAACGACCTCTAAATGTGTCGTTTGAAAAGTAATCTCGTTGATTTTCTGAAATCAAAATAATAGTTGTCCCATAATTGCATCACCGTGAAAAACTTGAATGTAAAGACTCCATTGCACATCAAATAATCCAAGCATCTATATCACCTGAGAAAAACATGCTTAAAGAGGTCAACATAAAGTTGGTGAATTCATAGGTTTATATAAATGTATAATCCAGGACCGCAAGACTTTCCCTGTGGACATGCATCCCATGCAACCATCACAGAATGTAATTATGTTTACATAAGCTCATGATACCGAAGCTAGACATATATGAATACAATACATAGATATTGCCTACATTGCCCGTGATGATGTTCAACCTGTAACATCCAACATCCGACATGCTATAACGTTCGTTCCCAGTGATAGCTAGTCACCCGAACGGGGAGGTCAATCCCAAATAGATCTATTTATAACACTCGCGCTTCCAAACCAGAAATTAACAGTTCATGATTCATGGGCATTGTGGGTTCTCGCTACTTAGGCAAACACATAATCATGATAAAATGTACACTTGCGTCAATTTGTAAAACAAAGCATGTTTGTCACCCCAAAACTTATAAATCAATAATTGTAAAACATTGGGCTATGAACTCACCTTGATCAACGATCCATAGATCAAATTAAACCGCTTTTAAAAATACAACGATGAGCAGCAACGATCTCGACCACGAGCCTATAATTATGTCGCTCGGTTTACAATTTGTTTAAAGTACTATCAAGATGTGTACATCGTTAAATGAAAACACACAACACCACAACCACACACACCACACCTATATATATATATTATCTATAGATTTGATATTATTATATATTAAATTATATATAGATATATACTTATATATATGTTTACATACATATATGTGATGAGAAATCCACTTGCGCGTCTTTAAACCTTAACCCTTAGTATATTATATGTATATATATTGTTTTTCGTCCAATCATAACTTGTCTCGTATATTTACAGGAAGTTACTATTTTTAGACTCTCTCGTTTTAGAATATTTCGAAACTATGGTCTTAAAAAATAATTAATTGGAAATAAGGTATACTAATCCGACCTTGATTTTATCACTCAAAAATCGTACTCATCAGGTATTAATATTACTTAAAATTTTAACATCCGTTGACTATGTTTACATTGACCTTTAGGTCTTGACACCGCTTTATCTTAATTTTAAATACCGACAAGCCTCGCGGCAAAGTAAAAACGTTCAGTACGAAACAACGTTCGTGTTTCGTCGGAAGGCCCGAAAAGAGACTCGACAGTGCTTTAAATTGTTAATTAATTAGATTTGTCATATTTAATATATATTAAATTAAATTATTTTCTATACTAAAGGTGTTATATTCCGATTTCACTCTAGTTTCCTCGTTATTGGGATTTAAAAGTCCCGTTTTATATCAAAATGTCGTCAAAGAGAGGAGATAATTTTGCTATATTTTGATAAAACCAATAGTCTAACTTTTCAACTTCGAACTCCGAATCCCTATGGTTCGTTTTCTGCTCACAATTATCCTTGTTATAAAAGCGCCAAGTCGTTTTTAGCTCAAAACTATCTAAAAAATAAAATTTTATATTGCGTCTGTATACATTATATCAATCCCGTTTTAAATATTCATATTCATATTTTAAAACTTTTTTAAGGGACGTTCACAGAGTTTTAAACAGATTCATCACATATACTTTAAATCGTAAATTAAATGAAACAATTAATATATTATGGTTGCAAACAAATACGCACCCTGTTTGTGTCTGATTATCAACCAAAAAAAAAACCCCCGGCTGTTTGACAGCCAACCCGACACACCCTCGTCGGTTGTTAACCCCCAAACCCGACACATCCCCTTGGTTTTACAAACTACGAATGCTCAGATGACTCGCAACCCTACCTGTTGAGAAAACACAACCCAACGCACCCTATCTGTTGAAAACACAACAAACCAAATGCCCCTTTGCGGGCTGTCCTTAATGCCAAATGCACCCTAATCCGTTTTAATTAACCAAACGCACCCTATGTGGGGCTTATGCTACAACCCAACGCACCTTATTTGGTGAAAACACAAACCAAACGCAGCCCCTTGCTGCTAACCCGATTCCAAACGCGCCCTTTGGCTGATTTACACAGCCAAGCGCACCCTTATGTGGTGTTAACCACAGAAACAAACACCCCTTGGTGTTGTACGCATAACCAAACGCACCCTGGCCGTGTGACAAACAAACCAACGCACCCCTTGGTGCCGCGAGACCAACCAAACCCAGCCCTTCGGCTGTTATACCCAAACCGACGCATCCGGTGGTGATAAACCACGAAACCAAATGCACCCTACCTGTGAACCTGCTAAACCACGCTACCTCTTGCGCTGACCCGGACCCCAAACGCACCCCTTTTTGCGTTACAACCAACCGAACGCACCCTAGTTTTGTATAACAACCAGACGCACCCTATTTGTAAACTAAGCGCACCCTATTCGATTTCTTCATAAACCAAACGCACCCGGTGTTGTTAAACTTAAACCGAACCTACCCCTTTGGTGCTAGCCGAAGCCGGACGCACCCTTGTGGTTTTGAGACACACCCAACGCACCCTATGGTGCTTTCATAAAATCCAACGCACCCTGTTGGTGCTGAGACAACCCAAACGCACATCTTGGTGCTAATAAGAAAACCCAAACGCACCCTTGGGGGTCATGTCTTCAACCCGAACGCACCCTTAGTGCTACCACAGCCAAACGCACCCTTTGGGTGGGTTTTTATCAAAACCAACTGCACCCCGATGGGTTGATATTACAACCACACGCACCCCCGTGGTGATTCGTGGCTGCGGTTGGGTGGTGACGCGGCTGAGAGGATGGAGGGAAGGGGACGGCGCGATGGCCACGTAGTGGTAGTAGTGGGGTATCGACTAGTGATCGGTTGTGAGGTGTAATTATAGATTTCGCGAAAAGTTTATCCTCGCGGGCGGCGGCAGCGTGGTGGTGGCCGGAATCCGGCGGCGGTGGCTGGCCGGAATGAGAGGGGAGAGGGAGAGTAGTATGTGTGTATATATGAAAAATGAAATGAAATGTAAAGGAAAATTATATATATATATATATATATATATATATATTTATATATATATATATTATATATATAATTAATTGTGACAAGTTCAAATAGTATGGGGTTAAAAGTGTAAGTTTTTATTATAGTTTTGATAAGTATCGGTTCGGGACTCGTTTGAATGACTTAACGGATGATTCAACGCACGAAACTTGCGCATTGTTTTCTAAATCATTTTTCTGATAAAAATGAGTATTCACTCGACTAATTTTCGTAAACGTTTTATAAAATTTATTTAAAACGTTTATTATTTATTTTGTATATTTCCGATAAACTTGTCCGTAAAATGATCATTTTACTCGAATATTTGCTTTTCTTCAACAAACGTCATGATATAAATGTGAAATATTTATAATTTCTTATTTTAATTAAAACGTGATAAGTAAATTGTAATTTAATTATTTTTGTGCGGTACTCGTTCTTGATTCTAAAATCTTGCGAGGGCATTTCAGTCACTTCTGACTATTTCGGTCTCGGTTCAAACTTAAAAAGTTGTCTTAGGAAATGTCGTTTTACATCAAATTGCTTTAGAGTCTGAAAAATGAAAACGTGATTTAGTTGTTCGTTTTTGATAAACCAACCTTGGAATAACATATATCTCCTTTAAATATGTTCCGAAAAATTACCGGTTACGCGGTGATCGCTTTTATGTGAAATAAAAGTGCAAAAGGTCAGATTCAAGTTCCAGACGCGAAAAGTAAAGATTAAAATCTTCATCAAAAATTTCAAAAATTTGGATGTTACAGTACCTACCTCTTAAAGAAATCTCGTCCCGAGATTAAATTTGTGTTATCCGATTGTGTGACCAAGGAAAAACTTAAGGTTTAATAAACTCGTTCCAAACAAGGCGCTGATAACTTTATTCAGCAAAATTCGGTGTTTCTACACTTCTCAATCTACCAAAAATTTTGGCTAGGTTTGTCCAGGATATTTAATCCATTCAATATGGGTATTCAAAATATATCATTACAGATCTTATGACTGATATAACCGCGTTTTAGGTAAAGTCTCATTTGAGTTGGAAAACTCAAGATGAAAGTGTGTCGCGTGAGTATGTTTGTATAGTTTCTATACTGTGTCCGAGGACGGTAGTATCGTTTTTCTATCTGTAATGTTCGCTGATTCACATCAAGTGATTATGGATGTAATTACCAACTTACTTGGCAGCACTAGGATGTATCGCGACCTAAGTCTTCCTACTAGTGGCCTGAAATGAATAGTCCAACTATCTGTTTCGTCGATAGGTGTTTACCTAGTTTAAGGGGAGTTGCATTACCTATTGGATAAAGTTGTATCAGTCGGGACCGCTCCAGGACCCAACAGCAGCGACCATAACGTCAATACTATAACAAATGGTGATGGGATGCCGAGAATGAGGACATTTCGAGAAACAATATTCCCAGAATAAAGTTTAACAAATGGGAGGAGCTCGCGGAAGAGCTTATGCGATAGACGGCGGATTATGGTACTCAGTCGCTAGTTTGAGGACGAATCAACTCCATTACTCAAGTGTGTAACAAGTCTGTTAGTTCCACGAACAGTTCGTGATCATAAAGATATGTAACGGAAAAAGTACTGACTTAAGAATGAGATAAGGTAGTTCCAAGCGAGGCCTTAAGATTCTGCTGAGTAGTAAGACACGATTGTGTTTCTAGACCTTTATAACGAATTCCGGTGATTATCGAGTTCATGTTCTTACTCGTCTCACATTGGATACCATTAAGCCCACTCATTTATAATTCATCATTTGCATAAAGAAGCGTCCCAATTTATGTAAATGATAAATTTATAAACTTATGGTTCGGGGATTTATAATTTATTTATTTAAATGAAGAGGCGTCCCAATCCTTTTAAATAAACAGATTATAAATCATCCTACTTAATAATTCCCGATGCAATACGCGTACCCACATAACTTTCAAGGTGATGGATGACATGACGATGCATGTGCTCTAATGAGTATGGGACGAGTGATTTAAAACTCGTCTTTGGAAGCTGGGAGTAAAAACTGCCAGGCGAGATCAACATAGTGTTCAAAATCGTGAACGAGTCGACATAGCAATTATCGTATCAATCCTCCTATTACAAGTCCCGCCCATACAAGACTTGTAATACTTGGATCCACACATAATTCCATGTAAACAGAACTGTGACGGGCTTTGTTAACATAGCAATTATCATATCAATCCTCATATTACAAGTCCCGCCCATACAAGACTTGTAATACTTAGATTCATACATAATTCCATGTAAACAAAACTGTGACGGGCTTTGTTATACATAGCAAATTATATATCAATTTATAGGGAGTAAAACTATCAGGCGAGATCGACATAGAGTTCAAGATAGTTAATGAGTACTCGGTTAGAGTAAATAAGGTAAAGGTCTTTATGAACGAGTCAACATAGCAATTATTTTATCAATCCTTCTATTACAAGTCCCGCCCATACAAGACTTGTAATACTTAGATTCATACATAATTCCATGTAAACAAGATTATGATGGCTTTTGTGTAATACGATATTGTATAAAGTTATAAAAAAAATTAGAGACCATTGTTTAAATTACAATGTCTGAGAACGAAGTGAGACTATTTTGCCACTCACAATGTCTAAGAAGTAAAATGAGACCATTGTGTAACTCACAATGTCTGAGGTATAAATGAGACCATTGTGCAACTCACAATGTCTAAGAAGTAAAATGAGACCATTATGCAACTCATAATGTCTAAAGATGTGTTTTGGTATTTATATAAATAACTCTTATATAAATAGATGTACGATATACGCAAAGAGATGTAAGCATATATATTATATACATGTATGTCATGTAAGCACATAATGTAACAAGTAATGTAAGCAAGTAAGCAAGTAGTGTGTATGCACTTTGAAAATGTTTGATGTGATGCAATGTTTGTGAAAACGGTTATAGTCTAGGTAACATATGCAACCTAGTTTTCTATAACCAGTGCTCTGATACCAATCTGTAACACCCCCAAAAATGTGTCGCAGCGAAAATGTATCCGGGAGCGTTACTTCATAATACAACAGCACAAGATACAAGAGAACGACCTCTAAATGTGTCGTTTGAAAAGTAATCTCGTTGATTTCCTTAAAATTGATATAACATTTGTCCCATAATTGCATCACAATGAAAAGCTTGAAAATAACCCAACGATTTTATCATTTGTATGTAAGTAGAAATCCATGAATGAAATCTTGTCAATTTAGACTCCAATGCACATCAAGTAAGCCAAGCATCTAATTCACCTGAGAAAAACATGCTAAAAAAGGTCAACATAAAGTTGGTAAGTTCATAGTTTTGTTTAAGTATAAATGTTGCACCAAAGATTTGCAAACTGTGTATAACCATTTCAACCCTTATAATAGTCACCAAATTGTACGTATGAAAGTTGGACCGCAATTGTTCAAAGTATGCACGATAATTAAAACTATCACAAAATGTTTCAAGTATGTATTGCCCGATAAGTGATTACGATTACTCTAAGTTCATGAACCCGATGCACTATGTACCCATCGTAGGTGTCCCCTCCAAGAACACCCGGGCAGTAATGAAAACCATATGTACCCATCGCATGTGTCCCCTCCAAGAACACCCGGGCAGTAATGAAAACCATATGTACCCATCGCAGGTGTCCCCTCCAAGAACACCCGGGCAGAAATAAATATGTACCCCTCGCAGGTGTCCCCTCCAAGAACACCCTGACATTTACTTGTAGTTATCAGTTCAATCTGCTTAAGCTAATCCGTAATCATTTCAAAAGTAAAGTATGTATTTGTGACCAAAAATGAAGTCAAGTAATGTATCCTATAGCGAGCTATGTAAATGAGTATGTAAACCAATTTGAAATTAACCATGTAAATGCATTTGCATACAAGCATGTTCTCACCCCAAATATATATGTAAAACAAGTAAAACATGAGGCTATAAACTCACCTCGATGATGTAGAATGATTGGCAGAAATGCAAATATTAGGCAAAACACTACAAAAACCGGAACGGCTCGACCAAGAAGTTGCGGTTCATCTTAACGGTTATGACCCACTAGTCTAGGATAATGTATATGGGTTTTCCGATGGAAGATTACATCAACGCGACACGTTGATAAAGTTTAGATTTCAACTTGTAATAGTTTGGTGGTCGGTTAAATAAAATAAATCGAAAGGTAAACGCAAAGTATGTAATATATTCCGTATATATTACATATGAAAAATAAACAATTATATAATTCATATCAAGAATTATATAATAAAGACAAACAACCAAAAGAATAATACGAAGTGTATATAATACGCGACATGTTTTATATATGAAAATAAAATAAAAGTATATAATACATTGCAAGTATTATATAAGAAACGTGAGAAAATAATCAAAACAACATAATTCGACATGTTTTCGGAAATCACCAATTAAATTAATAAAGAGTTCTGGCATAAAAGTAAACACACGTTTTAAATTTACGAATTATGTAAACGAGGTTTTTAAAGTTTTTACAAAAGTTATGATTTTATCTTCTAGTCGGGAATTATAAAATAATATTTTATAATTTAGTATACTGTTTCCTTGACGGGTTTTAGTTAAAATAGTTGTTTCATTTGTAAAAGTATAGTTTTCGTTTATCTACCGGGTTATTGTATAATTACAATTTAATATTTCTTAAGACTTATATAACTTTGTCTTTTATCGGGTTTTTTAAGATAATAAAAATTATAATGAAATTTATTAAGTATAGAACTTTTTATAAATTTTGGCATACACTATTCGTTTAATTACTAGATGTGTAGTTTGACTATTTTTCCTAATTTTGCCCTTTAAAACATTCAAACTACAAATCTAAATAATCAAAGATTATTAATTAACAAACTTTTTTACAATCCGCACTTAATTTTCAATCCACACATCACTTAGCAAGCACTAATAAACTACTCACTAATCATAACAAAGCAAGCTAATAAGATGAAAAATATATGAAGAAACATATGCATGTCAAGTAAAAGTGAATAGATTCTTAAGTGTGAAATTTTAGATCTTAATGATGAACTAATTTCCGTTTACTAAATTGTTTCCTCAAAACGTTGGCTTATTATTAAAAACAAATTTTTAACAAAATATTAATTACTTGTTTAATGCCTACTTAATCTTACGGCTTTTGCCCGTTCGCTAAATAAAACACTAAACTAAATAATTTTTACAAATTATTAATCACTAATCACTTATTAAAATGCCACACTTAATTCACTAAACACAAATTTACTTAACAGTCATAAAAGTAAACTACTCGCTAAGCATAATGAACAAATAAGCAAAGCTAAGCATTTTAAACTAAGTTACACTAATGTATTGAAAAAAAGATAGAAAATGGAACCGAATCGAAAGCTGCAAATAAAACGATAACCACCCGGTTTAATAAGCTAAAGAAAATATTAAAATTCTATTTAGCTTATTAAACCCTTAAGCTCCGCGCCTCATGAGTTGACCGGTACCTTAACAACAACAAAAAAACACTGTTAGATAAAAACAATTAAGACAATGAATTTGCAATTTCACTCTATCTGTTCATTTAAACCATTCGGTCCACAAGGAAACTAAAGCCCAAACTAAACCCAAAAAACTAAAACGCAGTCCAAAAGCAAATATGCACCAACTATGCAATCTACAAACCACCGCAGGTCCAATGAGTTCTACTAACCAAACGCAAGCCTAACTATTAAACTTTGAGTACCAAATAAGTTATTAGTTATAAGAACTTAAACTACAAATAAGCTGAAGCAATTAAGCCAAAACAGAAATGAGTTATTGTAGAATCCAACTTGAAATAAGAATAAGCATTTACGAAACAATAGGGTACGAGATCTAGTAAGCTAAACTAAATCTTAACCGAATAAGCATATAAATCAAGAAGCTAAATAAGATCGAAGCAAAACTAGATGAGATCTAAATCAATAAGCAATTTCCAAACCAACGAGCTGAACAAAACTATCAACAATAAGCCACTACAAAACTAAATAAGACTAAACTAGTAGATTCGCACCTTGATGAACCAAATAAGATAGAACGATAACCATGCAAACATATAAGCTAAACGAATCTGATAAGCTATTAATGAGCTTATTAGAATTTGAATAAGCTCAGCTAATTAAAACAGGAAAATAATTATTTTTATCAAATAAATTGGGATAATTAAATATAAATTTAATTATTTTTGTGTTGGTACGCGCTGTTCTTGTTTCTAAAATTTTGCGAGGGTATTTAGTCATTTTCTACTTGTTTTCAGGTCTCGGGCAAAACTAAAAAGTTATCCGGAATGTCGTTTTACATTAAATTGTTTTAGAGTCCGAGTCGTGAAAACATGATTTAGCGGGTCGTTTTTGATAAGTCAACTTAGGAATAACATATATCTTCTCGTTTTCAAGTCAAATAAGTTAAAAATAAATTTGCACATGAGAGATATGTAATAATAAATATGATTTATTATTTAAATATGTTCCGAAAAATTACCGGTTACGCGGTAATCGTTTTTATGTGACAATAAAAGATCAAAAGTCAAAAAGTCAAGTCGGACCCAAAAAGTCAAAGGGTAAAATAGTCATTTAAAATTCTAAAAATTGTTGGTTGTTACAGTACCTACCCCTTAAAGGAATCCCGTCCCGGGATTCGATTCTTGTTAACCTACTGTGTGACCAAGAAAAGATTTAATAATCAGTTTTTAAACATGGCGCTGATAACTTTAGTCAGCAAAATTAGATGTTTCGACACTTCTAACAACCAAAAATTTGGCTAGCTTGACCAGATATTTAATCCAAAAATAGGCCTCTCATAAAATATCATTACAGGTCTTATGACAAGATATAAACGTGTTTATAAAGAGAGTGTCTAATAGAGGAAAACATCAAGAAGAAGGTGTAGTCACGTGAGTATGTCTGTATAAAGTTTTAACTGTTTACGGGCAGTGTCTAGTTTCTTCTATATGTAATGTTTGATGATTTACATTAAACAAGGCTTATGGATGTAAGTATTCAACTTACTTGGTAAAACAGTAACTAGATGTTATCGTGGACCTACAACTTCGTCTATGGCCCGAAAATGAATAGTTCGACTAGATGTTTCGTCATAGGTGTATATCTGGTTATATGGGGGGGGGGTGCACTACCTATTGGATAAAGTTTTACAAGCTGGGACCGCTCCAGGACCCAACAACAACAACCATAACAACAATAACTATAACAAATGGTGATGGGATGCGGAAAGTGAGGATATTTCGAGAAACAATATCCCCAGAATAACGTTCAACAATTGGGAGGAGCTCGCGGGAGAGCTTATGCTATAGGTAGTGGAATATTATACTCAGTCTGTTAGTTCGAGGTTGAACCAAGTCCATTAGCTCAAGAGTGTAACAAGTCTGTTAGCTCCACAAATAGTTCATGATTGCAAGGATTTGTAATGGAAAAAGTAATAACTTAAGAATGAGATCCGATAGTTCAAGTGAGGCCTTAAGATTCTGTTGAGTGGTAAGACATGATTGTGTTTCTAGACCTTTTTAACGGAGTCCGATGATTGTCGGGTTCAAGTCCATACTCGTGTCATATTGGATACCATTAAGCCCACTCATTTATAATTCATTATTTGCATAAAGAAGCGTCCCAATTTATGTAAATAATGAATTGATAAACTTATGGTTCGACGATTTACAATTTATTTATTTAAATGAAGAGGCGTCCCAATCCTTTAAATTAAGAGATTGTAAATCATCCACCATAATAATTCCGATACAATTAACGCTACTCATATACCTTCGAGTGGTGAATAACATATCGATGCATGTGCTCTAATGATTATGGGACAGTTTTAAATCTTCGTCTTCGGAACGGGGATAAAACAATCAAGGAGAAATCGACAACGTGTTTCAAAATGGTTGATGAGCACACGGTTAAAGTAATTAAGGTAAAGGTCTTTATGAATGAGTTAACATAGCAATTATCATATCAATCCTTGTATTACAAGTCCCGCCCATACAAGACTTGTAATACTTAGATTCATACATAATTCTATGTAAACAAAATTGTGACGGTTTTTGTGTAATACGATATTGTATAAAGTTATGAAAAAAAAAAGAAAAAAAATATATTCTTAGAGACCATTGTTTAACTTACAATGTCTGAGAACGAAGTGAGACCATTGTGAAACTCACAATGTCTAAGAAGTAAAATGAGACCATTGTGTAACTCACAATGTCTGAGGTATAAATGAGACCATTGTGCAACTCACAATGCCTTAAGAAATGTTCTAGTATTTATATAATTAACTCTTATATAAATAAACGTACGATATACGCAAAAGGGATGCAAGCATATATATTATCAATGTATGTCATGTAAGCACTCAATGTAACAAGTAATGTAAGCAAGTAAGCAAGTAGTGTGTATGCACTTTGAAAATGTTTGATGTGATGCAATGTTTGTGAAAAACGGTTATAGTCTAGGTAACATATGCAACCTAGTTCTCTATAGCCAGTGCTCTGATACCAATCTATAACACCCCCAAAAATGTGTCGCAGCGGAAATATGTCCGGGAGAGTTACTTCATAATACAACATCACAAGATACAAGAGAACGACCTCTAAATGTGTCGTTTGAAAAGTAATCTCATTGATTTTCTTGAAATTGATATAAGATTTGTCCCATAATTGCATCACAATGAAAATCTTGAAAGGGATACAACGAGATTTGATCATTTGCATGTAAGTAAAAATTCATAGATGAAATCTTTTCAAATTTAGACTCCAATGCACATCAAGTAAGCCAAGCATCTAATTCACCTGAGAAAAACATGCTTAAAAGTGTCAACATAAAGTTGGTGAGTTCATAGATTGTTGTAAGTATAAATGCAATTGTTGAAATCAAAAGATTTATAAAGTATGCATGACCATTTCAATCCTTATAATAGTCACCAAATTGTACGTATGAAAAGATGGCCCGCAATTGTTCCAAAGTTTCATGATAATTAAGACTAATCACGAAATGTTACAGTATGTATTGGCCAAATGAGTGATTATGAAATACTCAAAGTTTTATGAATTTGATGCCCAATGGTACCATCATAGGTGTCCCCTCCAAGAATCCCCGGGCAGTATTGAAAACCATATGTTACCCTCGCAATACCCTCCAAGAACACCCGGTCAATAATGATATGTACCCCCTCGCATTGTCCTTTCAAGAACACCCAGAGCATTAATGAATATGTACCCTCGCCAGGGTGTCCCCTCCAAGAACACCCGGGCATTTACTTGTAGTTATCCGTTCAATCCGCTTAAGCTAATCGGTAATCATTTCAAAAGTAAAGTATGTATTTGTGACCAAAAATGAAATCAAGTAATGTATCTCATAGCGAGCTATGTAAATGAGTGTGTTCTTACCCCAAAAATGCATTTTCAAACAAGCATGTTCTTACCCCAAAAATATATGTAAAACAAGTAAAACATGGGGTTATAAACCTCACATCATGTTGAAAGAACAATTTTTGGCAGAATATGCAGCATATAAAGCACAACACAACGGACAATCAGAACGCTCGACAAAGAAGTGAGTCAATCTTAACGGTTATATCCTACTAGCCTAGGATAATTATATTAGTGGTATATCGTTCGATGAATGAGTACATCAACACGACACGTTGATAAAAGAATTTCGATTTAAAGTTGTAATAGCTTGATGGTTGGTTAAATAAATAAATCAAAAAGTAAACGCAAGGTGTGTAATATATTCCGTATATATAACATAATGAAAAATGACCGAGTATATAATTCATACCGTGAATTATATAACAAGATAAACAACCAAAAAAATAACTCGAAGCGTAAATACTACGCTACGATGTGTTACATCTAAAAGGTGACAATTAAAATAAAATGGTCCAATTATATACTACTTTTCAAGTATTATATAAGAAAGATGATATAAATTAAAGAAACTAAATAATTCAACACGCGCCCGTATATCCCCAAATGATTAAATAGAAAGTTTCTTTATAAAAATAAACGCACGTTTAAAGTTGCAGATTAGATAAATGAAATCTCTAAAATTATAGCTTACGTTTGATTACCGGTTCTTCACGATCTAATAATTCTTAAGGCATTTAAATCGTCCTTTTCAGGATAATAAGTAAAGTAAGATTTGTAAAAGTTTACTAAGTGTAGCGATTTATAAAAATCTCGGCATGACCTGTTCGTTTATTTAACGTTTTCCATATTAACAAAAGTTAATTAGTTTCCCTCAATTAAATCGATCCATGTTGCAAACCTAAACACCCCCTTAAGGTTATTATCCCCAAATCCAAACACTCCCAAATACGTTATTAAACACCAAAAACAAAATAACACACAACACATTTATTTAACCATTAAACCACCATTAGATCTTATTTTATATTTATAAAAATCATATGATATTTTCATTAGTCAATTTGTACTATTTTAAACCACGAAACCCTTTACGGCTGCTGCCAAACCAAACACACCCTTTTCTGTGTTTCTGCTATCCCAAACATCCCTCATGGCTGTTAATCAACAACCAAACGCACCCTATGCTGTCAAACCAAACGCACCCTTTCGTTTATATTAAACCCAAACACCCCTAATCTATTATAACCTAAACCAAACACACCCTTTGTGTTATAAACATCAAAACCAAACTCCCTTATGGCTGCTAACTGCTAACCCAAACACACCCTAATCTGGTACTATGAAACCAAACGCACTCTTGGTGCTGATTACCATAACCAAACGCACCCCTTGGGTGTTATAAACACCAAACGCACCCTAATCTGGTACTATGAAACCAAACACACTCTTGGTGCTGATTACCATAACCAAACGCACACTTTGGGTGTTATAAACACCAAACGCACCCTAATCTGTGTTACTATGACAAGACCAACGCACCCTCGTCAGTGGTGATAGAGGTGACGAGGTGAGGGTGTTGACGATGGAGATTATGATGTACGGTGGTGGTTGTGGTGGTGATGTTGATGAGATGAAGGTGATGATGAGGGTAACGGTGGCAGTGAGGTGGTGGATGTAGTGGTGGTGCGTGGCTGTTTATGGCGGCTGGAGGAGTGGCCAAAAGTTTGGCTGGAAATGGTGGGGGCGCCAGAAATTTTAATGGGAGAGAAGTGTGTGTGTGTGTAGTGATATAAAAGAAAAAGAAACCCTAATCACTAATGTATATACTCAAAATCTTAAAAAAATATGGCAAGTCTAATATAGATGAAGGTGGGTGCTGTAAATGTTTTCTCAAGGACCAAAAGTGTAACTTTTGTTTATTAATGGTTCGGGACTCGTTTATGCTACTTAACGGATGATTTAAAATACGAAACTTGCGCCATTGCGTTTCAAATCATTTTTCCTATAAAAATAAGTATTTACTTGATAGTATTTCATTAATATTTTTATAACATTTATAAAAATATTTGTTATTTATTTGGTAACTCGGTTTTGCCTTGTCCGAAAATAAAAATGAATTTTAACCCGAATATTCGCGTTTTCAACAAACGCTTTTGAATAAAATGCTATGTAATTTATTAAATATTTTTATTTAATAAAAAGTGATAATTAAATATAATTTATCTATTTTCGTGTCGTTACGTGTTGTTCTCGTTTTCAGGTCAAATAAGTTTGAAAAAAAAACAAATTTGTAAATGATAGATATGTAATAATAATTATGATTTATTATTTAATTATGTTTCAAAAATTTACCGGCCATGCGGTAATCGTTTTTATGTGACCGAAAAATTTCAAAAAGTCAAAAGTCAAGTCGGAACCAAAAAGTCAAAGGGTAAAATAGTCATTTAAAGTTATGAAAATTGTCGGTTGTTACAGAAAGATAGAATAGTACACTAATAGAGGCAGCTAGGTCTATGCTAGCGGATTCACTATTACCTACTACATTTTAGGCTGAAGCAGTTAGTACTGCTTGTTATGTTCAGAATAAGGTTTTAGTAACCAAGCCTCACAACAAGACACCTTATGAACTATTACATGGTAGACCACCTAGTATAAGTTTTATGAGACCTTTTGGGTGTCCTGTGACTATTCTTAATACCTTAGACCCCCTAGGCAAATTTGATGAGAAGGCTGATGAGGGGTTCTTTGTTGGATACTCTATAAATAGCAAGGCTTTTAGGGTATTTAACACTAGAACTAGGAAAGTAGAGGAGAATCTGCACATAAACTTTCTTGAAGACAAACCCAATGTTACAGGGAGTAGACCAGATTGGCTCTTTGATATAGATTTACTAACAAACTCTATGAATTATGAGCCATTTACTGCAGGGAATCAAACTAATAAGAATGCATGTATCAAGGATAATGTTGATGCAGGACCTACTCAATAATATATTCTGCTACCATTACTTTATGATAGTCTATGGAGCTCAAAGGATGTAGTTGCTGATGATGCTGATAAAAAGACTAATGAAGAACTAGCACATGAGGTTGAAAGAAATGGTCAAGAGAAAGAAAGAGGAGCTTCAAATAAAAAAATGACCAGAATGTGCAAGATTTTAGAGCTGAATTAGATAATTTACTTGTTCAACAGAAGGAAGGTTATGCTAACAACACTAACAGAGATAGTACTGTTAGTCCATCTGTTAGTACTGTTGGGCAAAATTTTACTACTGCTGATGATCTTCCTACTGATCCTCTCATACCTGATTTAGAGAATACTGGTATCTTTAGTGGTGCATATGATGATGAAGATGTGGGTGCAGAGGCTGACCTTAACAACTTAGAAATCACCATAAATGTCAATCCTATTCCTACAACCAGAATTCACAAGGATCATCTTAAAGACCAGATCATTGGAGACATAAATTCAGCTACTCAAACAAGAAGCATGACCAAGATTACTAAAGAACATGCTATGATCAGTTACATCAAAAGGCAGAGGAGAACAAATCACAAAGATTATCAAAACTGCTTATTTGCCTGTTTTCTCTCACAAATAGAACCCAAGAAGGTGATTCAAGCTTTGACAGATCCAAGCTGGATAGAAGCAATGCAAGAGGAGCTTCTGCAATTTAAACTTCAAAAGGTTTGGACTCTGGTGGATCTTCCTAAAGGTAAGAGGGCTATTGGAACTAAGTGGGTGTATAGAAACAAGAAAGATGAGAGAGGAATTGTAGTTAGAAACAAGGCAAGACTGGTTGCACAAGGTTACACCCAAGAAGAAGGCATTGATTATGATGAGGTTTTTGCTCCTGTTGCTAGGATTGAAGCAATCAGGTTATTTTTGGCCTATGCATCATTTATGGGACTTATTGTGTACCAGATGGATGTGAAGAGTGCCTTTTTATATGGTACTATTAAAGAGGAGGTGTATGTGTGCCAACCTCCTAGTTTTGAAGATCCATAGTTCCCTGATAAGGTTTATAAGGTAGAAAAAGCTTTATATGGTCTACATCAAGCTCCTAGAGCCTGGTATGAGACCTTGTCTACCTACTTATTGGAAAATGGATACAGAAGAGGCACTATAGATAAAACTTTGTTCATTAAGAAGGACAGAGGTGATATCCTGTTAGTACAGGTGTATGTTGATGATATCATCTTTGGGTCTACAAAGAAGTCTTTTTGAATTTGAGCAGATGATGCACAAGAGATTCCAGATGGGTTCTATGAGGGAGTCACTTTATTTTAGGATTTTCAAGTAAACGAAGGAAGATGGAATCTTCATTAGCCAAGATAAATATGTGGCTGATATATTGAAGAAGTTTAATTTTACCACTGTGAAGGCAGCAAGCACTCCAATAGAGACTAACAAGGCATTGAACAAGGATGAAGAAGTTGAGAATGTGTATGTTTACTTATATAGATCAATGATTGGATCATTGATTGACTAACTACTTCTGGGCCTGACATAATGGTTTCGTGTTTGTGCCTTGTGCAAGGTTCCAAGTTACACCAAAGACTTTACATCTTCATGCAGTAAAGAGGATCTTTAGATACTTAAAAGGACAGCCTAAATTGGGCCTTTGGTATCCTAGAGATTCACCATTTGACTTGGAAGCCTTTTCTGATAGTGATTATGCTGGAGCTAGCCTTGACAGGAAATCCACAATAGGAGGTTGTCAATTTCTTGGCAAAAGGTTGATTTCATGGCAATGTAAAAAGCAGACTATAGTTGCAAACTCTACTACTGAAGCAGAGTATGTTGCTGCTGCTAATTGCTGTGGACAGGTGTTATGGATTCAAAATCAAATGCTTGATTATGGGTTCAACTTCATGAACACCAAGATTCACATTGATAATGAAAGCACCATTTGTATTGTGAAGAATCCAGTGTTTCATTCTAAAACCAAGCACATTGAAATAAGGCATCATTTCATCAGAGATTCTTATGAGAAGAAGTTGATTCAAGTGATCAAGATTCACACAGACCACAATGTTGCAGATCTTCTCACAAAGGCTTTTGATGTTAGCAGGTTTAACTTTCTGATTGCTAGCATTGGATTACTTAATCTCTAAAGCATTGTTTGAGGGGAGGTTAATTAAGATTGGATGAAAGGAAATGTAACATTCAGCAGAAGTGGATGAAGGGTCAGGACAACCCACTGATCCCCAACACACATT
Source organism: Tanacetum coccineum (assembly GCA_026074375.1). Classification (NCBI taxonomy): domain Eukaryota; kingdom Viridiplantae; phylum Streptophyta; class Magnoliopsida; order Asterales; family Asteraceae; genus Tanacetum; species Tanacetum coccineum. Next base: position 30,593 of record BQNB010023950.1, on the reverse strand, counting down.
CACATCTGCTCAACTCTCTAATGAAGAACCAATCACTGTTTTATAATCATATCAACTTCAAAAGACCCACAAACCTAGGAAAGCCAAAAGGACCACTAAGATATCTCAGTCTAGTGGACCTATTCACCTTGTTGCAGATGAGACTGTCTATAAGGAACTGCTTCTTGCTTAGAAGCAGAGTAGGACAGTGGTAACATAAATAGGACCCAATCCATGGCAACACTTAATGAATCTCTTCCTTAGGGAACTGATTCAGGTAGTGGTCCCAGGTGCCAAGTTACCATATTAGGGGTGCAGAAGCTTAAACTAGGTTTGAGGCTGCATCTAAACAGTCTAATGATCTACCTCTCTCAAGAGTTAACATACTTAGAAGTTATAACACCCCTATTTTTGACATATAGCAGTGGAAGCTAATCTGGGGTATTATTTCATAGTACACAGTCATAATCATAGAAAACGACAAAAGAGACGTTTTTAAAAGATTAAGTTTATGCATTCATTATTTCATCAGAGTTTTTACAAAACAGAGTCTAAATCTTCATGAAATCATAAATTTGAATGATAACAGGTTAGCCATCTTCATGTCTGTGTCACTCGTGCATAAGATGTTTGTTTCTGAGGATAAACATGCGAAATAGGTCAACAAATGGTTGTGTGAAATTCATAGGTTTATATAAATAGTGTGCATACAATTCATATAAGGTGGGTTACGTTGATATACACCCATAATATGTAATATTGCAATGAGTGTACAATTATTATAGAAAACCAATATTATTGGCGTCTAAGCTCATGTCACTCAAACTGACTAGTGTATATATCAATAATGATATATATAAAGATATGAAACCCCCGTATAGGTAATTGCCATATACCTATGAAATTCAAATATAGTGCGTTTGGTTACCTATCTGGCTAATATACAAACGGGATTCGTCAATCCCAATAGGCCTATTCACAATATTCGCGTTCACTCGCAAGTGATTAATGGTTCATGATGGTGGGGGTATTTTGGCATAAAGGGACTTAGAAAACAGATGCAATAACATATTAGGATAGCATACATTTAGAAAACACTTATATTCATGGTTTATAGCATGTATCCCCCTTACGGGTTTATGAAATAGAAGATTTAAAAGTGAGGCTATGAACTCACCTTAACGGTATAGGGAAATCTGATTGATGGCAAAAGTATATCAAGTGAAAGTAACGGCTTCGTCACGCAACCTGGGGTGATATGTCAAGTCTTAGTGTGATAGTTTATGTTTCAAAACTTTATAAAGTTTAACGTATTACTTTGATTTATTAATTTATGGAAATATTGTATCACTATTCGGGCCATCATAATTCATAGGTCATGTAGTAAGCGTTTGAGGAGCCAAGACACTTTAAATCGTAAATACAGCAACTCGTCAAAACGTATACCCAAATAAAACTCCTTATATGAAGCTCCCTAGTAACGTGATACGATAAGACTTTAAGTTTCTTCAAAAGTTAGTCGATGATAAATTACGTTAAATATATAACGTATTTGTTTTATAATGCGTCGATCGGTGATTAATAACGATTAATGTGTCGGGTTTTAATAAAATAGAGTTTTATAATATTAATATATATTTTTATAATTTGTATAAAAATATAATATTTTATATTTTTAAGTTTGCAAAAATGGCAATATATACCATTGGTTTATAAACTTTTACAAGTTTTTAGTCCTTATATATAATGTAATATAATTTAAACCTTTATCTTTAAAATTTGGCAAGAATATCCCTTGGAGTTATAACTTTAATATAATTATAGAAATGGCCCTTGTAGTTAATATTTTCCAAAAGGTACAATATATACCCCTTGCATGAAAATAATTTGCAAAACAAGTCCAAATTCCATGCAAGCTTATTTTTTGGATTTCAAAAGAGATTTGTAGGTTATAGCTTATTATAATAAGCTAAAATAAGTTAGGATAAACAACTTTTACGAGCTTATAGCTTATGAAAAGGGTTTACGAGCTTAAAATGACAAAATGGGCCGTTTAGGTTCGAAAATTAATCCAACGTGTTTAAGCTTTTAAGACTTGATAAAAAGTTTATAGAAATGATAAATAAGCTTATAGAAATAGCTTATAACAACAGCTTATGAGATTAGCTTGTAGAATTAAAGAAAATGAGTTATTAGGGTTTTTAGGGTTCGTTTGGTTTTAGAAAATTAACCACGCATGGTTTTGAGTTTAATGCTTTTAACAAGAGCTTAGATATGATCATGAAAGCCTTATGAAAGTTTTAAAACAAAATTTTAGCTTATAGAACAAGATTATGGCTTACTTGAGCTCAAAATGGGTCGAATGGGGTTTTTAGTACTCGTACGCCTAGAAACGACTTCACAAGGCTTCTTCTCTTGGTTCTTGGCTTCACTCCTGGTCTTGTGGCTTCTCTTGATCCTTCTTGGCTGTTCTTAAGACTCCATTGTTGTTTATGTTTGAGTTTGAGGTGTAAGATTAAATGGTAAAGGGTTCGGCTATTTATAGCCTTATTAAATACACCCCCCACAACCTCCTTGGAGGCATGGTAGCAAAAGTCAAGGACCCAATGGTTTTTTCGATGACTAAGGGCTGCTAGGGATGACAAGGAAGAGCTAGTGTGTGAGTGTTGAGAGCTAGAAGACTAGCTAAGCAAGGTGGAGGGGTTTTGGGGGGTTCGGCTAGAATGGAGTGACAAGGTGGTGATGTAGCAAGCTTGGTGGCCAAGAGTTGAAAGGGAGGTGCTTGTAAGCAGCTTAGGGTTGTAGTAGCTTAGTCATAGAGGTGCTAGGATACTTGGTTGGGTTTAAAATGGGTAGAAATGGAGGGAATTAGGAGTAGCAGGTTCAATTTGTAGCGGATCGGTCTAGGGTTTAGGGTTTTAAAATGTGGATTAGGGTTAGGATTAAGGGTAGATTATCATTTAGGATTAGTGTTAGGATTGAGATTAGGGCTTAGGATTAAGGTTTAGGGCTTAGTTTTAGGTTTAGGGTTTAGTTTTTGGTTGAAAGTGAAATTAGGGTTTAGGGTTTTAGATTAGGGTTTAGGATGAATTAGGGTTTAGGTTTAAGGTTTAAAAGTCATGCATTAAGTGCTTGTACCTTTTACTAAAGTGTCGGTAAGAAACCAAAGTGATTTAGGAGGTCAAATGACCTAATTTGACTTTCTTGCATTATTGACTTATACATTGAGCTTTAATGTGTTGTACATTGACTTATAGGGAAAATATAATTCAAATGTGGTGCTTTGTATACTTGTACACATGCTTTAAAGTCTTGCACATTCATTTTATATGTATGCATTACATATAATTAAGGTTTTGATATAAACGTTATCGTTTTAAAGCTTGTTTTGATTATAAACATTATTTGAAAAGTTACATTAAATGGATAATGTACTTGGTAAAAATGTTATTAAGATATAGACTTGACATATTAGGATGTTTACATGATATAAACATAGATAGAGATGGCATTGGTAGAGGTTGCGTGAGCTCATTTACTTTAGAGATGCAAGTTACGTTGCATAATGAGATAAAGCAAAAATTTCCCTGTAAAAAGGTGGTATATATATATATATATATATATATATATATATATATATATATATATATTATTAAATTTATTTATTCTATTATATATATATATATATGTATATATTTTATATATAATAGATAGATATTACTGTGCATCTAATTTTAATAGATGTTATTTACATTGATGAAATTGCGGTTGTTATAGTCTCCTTCCTTAAAAGAAATATCCATCAAGATAGTGGATGTCGAAGTGATGTTTGAAAACAGATGTGGATACTTGGCACGAATTTGATCTTTGCATTCCCATGTAAATTATGGTCCTCTTTTAGAGTTCCATCGTACTTTGATTATAAGAATACCACTTTCTTTCAATTGCTTGACTCCTCGATCCATAATCTCCACTGGTTATTCTACAAAGTTGAGTTTGTCATTGAGCCAAAGCTCTTTCATTGGAATGACAAGGGATTCGTCAGATAAGCATTTCTTTATATTAGAAATGTGGAAAGTATTGTGGACATTCCTGAGCTCTTCAGGAAGCTCTAGTTTGTATGCCACTGGACCGATCCGTTCAAGGATTTTGAATGGTCTAATGTACCGAGGGTTAAGCTTCCCTCGTTTTCCAAATGGATGACACCTTTACGAGGTGATACTTTTAACATAACACGATCTCCAACTTGAAATTCTAAAGGCTTTCGCCTTATGTTGGCGTAACTTCTTTGTCGATCTCTTGCGTGCTTGCAAGCATTGTCGAATTTGCACTATCTTTTTAGTGGTTTCATGGATTATTTTGGTCCGTTAGTTGAACATCTCCAACTTTGGCCCACAAACAGGTGATCTGCACTTTCGACCATAAAGTGCCTCAAATGGTGATGCCTTGATACCGGCATGGTAACTGTTATTGTATGAGAATTCTACCAATGGTAAGTGTCTTTCCCATCCTTTTCCCAAATCTATAACACAGGCTCGAAAAAAAAACAGGGGCAAAATTGTTTCTTCGGGGAGTTTTGTAATGCGTTTGTTATGGTTCTTTTACTTTGTCCATCAGTTTCAGGATGATATGCCGTACTCATGTCTAATTAAGTACCCAAAGCACTTTGTAATAATTTCCAGAATCTGGATGTAAAATGACTGTCATGATCCGAGATGATAGATATTGGCACTTCATGCCGAGAGACTATTTCTTTGATGTATAACCTTGTAAGAGTTTCCATACTATCTGTCTCTTGGGTAGGGATGAAGTATGCGGATTTGGTAAGGCGATCGACAATGACCCAGATTATGTCTGTCGTTTGATGTTGTTGGGGCGTTTTTGTGATGAAATCATTGTTATTCTCCATTTCCACATAGAATCTATAGTTGTACTTGTCAAGCCGGATGGCTTCTGACTGCTGCTTAACACTAGAACATGTTAAACATTTGCCAACATATTCAGCGATGCTTTGCCTTATGTTAGGCACAATAGAGTTTATTGAGATCCTGATACATCTGGTCAGAACTTGGGGATTGGAATACTTTGATTTTTAGGACTATGCATGTTCATGTCTCTCAGATTACCAAAAAGTGGTAACCAGCTCTCGGTTCTTAATACAAACGCCTTCCATCTAAGACGTATTTCAAAATTATTTATCCCTTCCTTGTATGTTTTCAGCTGATGTTTTCTTTCTTGAGTACTTCGGTTGAGCATTAAGATTTGTGAGGGTATGTTAGATGAATGGTCATAACTAATGATTTAACTCGGAGTGGTTTGATTCGTTCTTCGACTTAAGCATCTGCTGCAACATTTTGCCTTTCAGGATGAGAAATGAATCTCAATTCGTAATCTGTGAGAAATTCTAACAAACGGCGTTGTCTCATGTTCAAACTCTTTCTGATCAGGATGTGATGAAAGACTTTTATGTTCAGTGAAACACAGTACATTTGTGCCATATAGATGTGTCTCCAAATTTTAAGAGCGAACACAACTACTCCAATTCGAGATCATGAGTGGTATAGTTTTCTTCATTAGGCTTAAGTTGTCGGTGAATATTGCAATAAACCTTCTCTTATTTTGCATAACTCCGCTCCCAGACCTTGAGGGATGCATCACAGTAAACAACAAAATCGTCGTTTCCTTCTGGTAATGCTAAGATTGGAGCTTCATAAAGCTTCTGTTTTAGTAATTGGAAAGCCGACTCTTGATCTTCGCCCCAGATATACTTCTTGTTTTTCTGGGTTAATTCAGTCAAAGACTTTGCAATCTTTGAAAAACCTTTGATGAATCTTCGGTAGTAGCCGAAAGTCCCACTCCCCCCCCCCCCCCCCCCCCCCCCCCTCCCTCACCCCCCCCCCCCCCCCCTTGGGGTCTCCCCCCCCCCCCCCCCCCCCCCCCCCCCTAAGAATTGATGTATTTCTGTGGGTGTAGTAGGAGATGCCTAATTCTTAACTGCTTCAATCTTGGCGGGGTCAACATGAAGTCCTTGACTATCAATTAAGTGTCTAAGAAATTGCACGATATGAATCCAGAAATCACACTTGGAGAACTTGGCATATAATTTCTCCTTTTTGAGTAATTCCAAGATTATTCTTAGATGATTTGCGTGCTCTTCTTTGTTACGAGAGTAGATAAGAATATCATCGATGAACACTATTATGAATTTATCCATGTATGGTTTGCACACACGTTTATGAGATCTATGAATATAGAGGTGAGTTAGTTAAAACCAATGCATCACTTGAAATTCGTAGTGTCTGTATCTTGTTCTGAAAGCAGTCTTGGGAATATCTTCATCCCTGACTCTTAGTTGATGATAGCCTGATCTTAAGTCAATCTTCGAGTAAACACTCGAACCTTGAAGTTGGTCAAATAAGTCATCGATCCTGGGTAATGGGTAACGATTCTTTATGGTAAGTTTATTCAACTCCCGGTAATCGATACACATTCTGAAAGATCCGTCTTTCTTTTTAACAAATAAGACAGGAGCTCCCCAAGGTGAAGTACTTGGTCGAATAAAACCTCGGTCTGCCAACTCTTGAAGTTGGTTAGATAGTTTCTTCATTTCTGACGGAGCTAATCTATAAGGTGCTCGGGCTACAGGTGTCGCTCCTAGATATAAATCGATTTTCAATTCTACTTGACGAATGGGAGGAAGTCCAGGTAGATCTTCAAGAAAAACTTTTGGGAATTCTCTAACTACCGGTATGTCTTCTAGTCATTTCTCGTTCGACTTCTTTTCCATTATTTGGGCTACGAAAACTTAACATCCCCTGGATATATACCTTTCGGTTTTTATAAAGGATATGAGATTTAGTCAGGTTTTACTTTGGTCACCTCGAATGATTAATCTTTCATCGTCGATGGGAATGTGGACGACTTTCTCATCATAGATGATCCTAGCATGATACATGGATAACCAATCCATACCAATGACGACGGATGGTTTTACAAGGTCAGGTTTGCACCCTGAATAACAGTGTTTATGCTTACTAAGTTTTCGTCAGCCATTTCAATATCGTAAAAGGTATCTATTGTAATGGGTGGAATGTTTAGGTTAGAGGAAAGAGATATGGATACGAAGCTTTTATCGGCTCCAGAATCAAATAATACTCTAGCTAAATGTTGGTTTAGAGGGAACATACCCGTGACTACATTTGGGTCTTGATGAGCATTCCTATCCCTTAGCATGTAGGCTCTTCCCTGGGCATTGTTGTTGGTGGTCTTTCGGCACTGATTTACATAATGCCCTTTCTCTCCACAGGCATGGCAAGTAACTGTCACTGGTAGCAGATTACTTCCAGTGGCTGGCCCTTTGTTTCTGCAGTTCTTAGTCAGATGGCACACCTTGTTGCAAATATTACACTTAACAGTGCAAGGTCCTGTATGATGCAGAGTGCATTTCTTACACAAGGGACGGTTTCTAGTATATCCATTATTTTCAATTGTGGTAGCAGCATAAGCCCTGAAGGTTTCCTTTCTTTTGTTCTGTTGTGGTTGGTCATTATTGTACACTGGTACAAAAAGTGGTATTGGTACAAAAAGTGTAACCATATATTCATTAGGCATAAGTTTTGTTGGATTAATCAATATTAGTGACCGTAAACACTTTATAGTCACACGAATGGTTTTTAAGAGTAACTATTGTTCGTCCTTTGGCTACATTAATATATAATATATGTGACATTTGAGATGATTTATTCAAGTAAATGTGTATTTTGTGTGACTATTTCATAAATTTATCATACATTTTTATGCATGGACGTTATTTTTGAATACGCAAATAATCGACGTAAAAGATCATTTTATACGACAAAGTTATCGGAAATATACAAATACAATAATAAACGTTTTAATAAATTTTAAAAACTTTTATGAAAATTAGTTCGAGCGAATACTCAATTTTTGTGGGAAAAATTATTTGGAACGCAATGGCGCAAGTTTCGTATTTTAAATCATCCGTTAAGAGGCTTAAACGAGTCCCGAACCGATAGTTAACAAAACTATATTAAAAACTTACACAATTAACCCTAAACTATTTGAGACTTGCCACTTTACTTATAACTTATATATATATATATATATATATATATATATATATATATATATATATATATATATAAAGTTTTATATTTTTATTCATTTCATTTCTTATAAAACACACACATGAATTTCTTATAAAACACACACACACATTCACCTCTCTCTCTCCCTCATTTTTCGGCAGCCACCGCCGCCCCACCTCCGGCCACCGTCGGCCGTCGCCAAAAAAGTTTTCTGGTGAGTTTTCCGGCCGTCCAAAAATGTTTCTCATCAACTGATCTATCCGATCCCCACCACCACGCGCCTCCACGCGCTGCCATTACCTCCACGCTACTCGTCATCATCATCACCACCACATCCCCAACATCACATGGTGCGTTTGGTTATTATTTCAACACTATGGGTGCGTTTGTTTTTCTTATAAGCACCAGGGGTGCGTCGGGTTTGGCAGCAACACCAAAATAGGGTGCGTTGGGTTATTATAAACCATTAGGGTGCGTCCGGTTTTGTTCTCAACCCGACTAGGGTGCGTTGGGTTTGTGGTCTCAGCCAACAGGGTGCGTTGGTTTTGTGGTTAACACCCGACGAGGGTGCGTTTGGTCCGGGTAAAAGCACCACAACAGGGTGTGTTTGGTTTGCAACAATTAGGGTGGGTTCGGTTTGAGTTTAACAGCCACGGGTGCGTGTGGTTTTGTTAAAACCACCACATGGTGCGTTTGGGTTGTTATAACAAGTTTAGGTGCGTTTGGTTGGCTGTGTAACAGCCATGGGTGCGTTTTGGTTTTGATAACACCTCGAAAGGGTGCGTTTGGATCTGTGTTAGCACCATCAAGGGTGCGTTTGGTTATTTTTAGCACCAAGGGTGCGTTTGGTTGTTAACTCAACCCATGAGGGTGTGTTTGGTTGGTTTCTTAGCACGAAATGGTGCGTTTGGCTTAGTAGAAAACAACATAGGGTGTTTGTTTCTGGTTATTAACACCGAATAGGGTGCGTTTGGTATAAGAAAACGGCACAAGGGTGCGTTTGGCATAAGAAAACAACACAAGGTTGCCTTTGGTTTAATAGAAACTGCCAAAAGGGGCGTTTGGTTTAGCAGTTTCGCAATAAGGGTGCGTTTGGGTTAGCAGATTTCCGAATAGGGTGTGTTTGGGTTAACAGAAAAATCATAAGGGTGTAGGGGGGTTTGGTTGTGCAGTTAGGGGCGTTTGGTTTAGCAGTTAGGGGCGTTTGGTTTAGCAACAAGGGTGCGTTTGATGGTATAAATCGACTAATAAAATATATCGAGATTTATAAATATAAAACCGGATATATATTGGTGGTTTAAAATGGTTAAATAAATATGATATTAATTATTTTGTTTAGTTTAGATATAATAATATATATATTATATTTAAAACACGCGGGCGTTAGAAATATTGAAACGAGAATAATTGCAACATATATTGATTAAGGGAAAACGTTGAGTTTTGCGAAAATGGGAAACGTGGTATAACGAATAGTTCATGCCGAAATTATAAAAAGTTATATACTTAATAAATTTCATTATACTTTTTATTATTTTAGAAAAACCGATAAAAGACGAAGTTATATAGTCTTAAGATCACTAATTTGTAATTATACAATAACCAGATAAACGAACGAGAACTACACTTTTGTAAATGGGATAACTAGTTTAACTAAAACCCGTCAAGGAAACGAATACTAAATTATAATATATTATTTTATAATTCCTGATTAATGGACAAAGTAAAGACTTTAAAACGTGTGTTTACTTTTATACTAGAACTTTTATTTAATTAAGTGGTGATTTCCGAAAACATGTCAAACTGTTTGGTTTAATTATTTACTCACACTTCTTATATAATACTTGCAAAGTATTATACATTTCATATTAATCTTTGGATTGTTTGTCTTTGTCATATAATTCACAGTATGAGTTATATAATTGTTATTTTTCATAAGTAATATATACGACATATATTACACACTTTGCGTTTACTTTCGATTTATTTATTTAACCAACCACCAAACTACTACAACTTGAAATCTAAATCTTTTATCAACGTGTCGCGTTGAGGTGACTATCCATCGGGAAACCCAAATTCATTATCCTAGGCTAGTAGGACTTAACCGTTAAGATTAGTTGCAACTTCTTGATCGACCTGCTCGTCTTCCGTTCGTATTGTGCATATTAGATGCCTATCTGCCAACCGTTCTACAACATCAATGTGAGTTTATAACCCCATGATTTACTTGTGTTACATATATTTTTGGGGTGAGAACATGCTTGTTTGCAAATGCATTTACACGGTTGATTACAAATTGGTTTACATACTCATATATCGCCATGGGATACATTACTTAACTTCATTTTTTGACATGAGTGCATACTTTACTTTTGAAATGATTACGGATTAGTTTAAGCGTATTGAACTGATAACAACAACATTACTGCCCGGGTGTTCTTGGAGGGGATACCGGTAACGGGAGTACATATTCTTTACATTACTGCCCGGGTGTTCTTGGAGGGGACACCGATAACGGGAGTATATATTCTTTAAATAAAGGCCCGGGTGTTCTTGGAGGGGACACCTGTGATGGGTACATACAAGTCTACGTCACAGCTTCATGAACTATAAATCACTTGGAGGGTGAGCGCGAATCTTATGAAATAGATCTATTTGGGTATGAATCCCTGTTCGGGTGATTAGCTATCACTGGGCAAACGAACGTTATAGCATGTTGTCCATGCGAATGTTATAAAATAGATCTATTCGGGATTGACAATCCCCGTTCGGGTGATTAGCTATCACTGGGCAAACGAACGTTATAACAGGTCGGAATGCGATTGGTTGGGTCTACAGGGCTAACAATACATATACATGAATACTTGCGCGTTGTCTTGAATAAAGTGGCAATACATACTTTGAAAAAAGGTAGTTCAACTATACATACGTTTTGGTGACTATTTGGGGATTTAAATGGTCATGCATGCTTTACAATTTTTTATTTTTAAAAATCATACATAGATTTTGGAAGAACATTTAAGGATTTAAACGGTCATACCTACTTTACGGAACTTTGGTTCAACATTTATACTTACAGAACCTATGAACTCACCAACTTTAATGTTGACACTTTTAAGCATGTTTTTCTCAGGTGAATTAGATGCTTGGATTATTTGATGTGCATTGGAGTCTAAACTGACAAGATTTCATTCATAGATTTCTACATACATACAAGTGATCAAATCTCATTGTTTTAATTTCAAGCTTTTCATTGTGATGCAATTATGGGACAAACATTATATCAATTTCAAGGAAATCAACGAGATTACTTTTCAAACGACACATTTAGAGGTCGTTCTCTTATATCTAGCGCTGTGTATTATGAAGTTACGCCCCCGGATACATTTCTGCTGTGATTCATTTTTGGGGATGTTACACTATTATTAGGACATGTTAGAGTAGGGATAGAGACCTAGATTCTTAATAGTTTTGTATATTATCTTTAGGGCATGATAGATAAGCCGTTTACGCCAACTACATTCTGCTATCGGGAATGCTGCAACAAAATACAACCTGCTTACCATAGTAAGTCGTAAATAAGTTATCCTAAAACACCCTGTTAATATTCTTATACGTTCATTCGCGTAGGTTTGTTTCTGTTCTAAATGTGTCATACAACAAAGTAATGACTTATTCATGCATTTCCTTTCCAGTTCAGTGTTCAGTGTCTCTGCTAAGTAGCATTATTCGCAAGTACTTGATTTAGCTAATAATAAGCTGAGCGGTGTGGTGCCGTAGTCATTTCATAAGTTTCCTAAGTCGGCTTTTGTAAGGAATAATGTGTTTATAGTTTATGGTAATGATGAAGTGCCTATTGTTATGCCTCCGAAATCGGCTATGAAAACGAGTCTAAAAATGAGTGAAAAACTTATTTTTGTTTAGTTTTAGGTGTTTATGTTATTAGGTTTGTTAGATTTGCTATCGTTTGTGTAAAAAGGGATAACGAAGACGGGATTGGAATTTCATCACAAATTAAGAAACGTGGGATGTCGCCTAAAAAGGCTATGTACTTTTGGGATGTCGCATAAGGTAGGCAATACTTAAGGATGGGTAAAAGGTTTAACCAGATAGAAAATTAAGTAATCATACTATTATCTTAATCTATTTTTTCAAGTGGTAATAATGACTTTGAAAACGGGCATACAGACACGGTTTGTAAAACTCTCCCGTGATTAGTTTTAAGTTAATGGGTTGAATCACTACCTCTAGCAGAAACCCACACTCTCTTGCTGCCATCTTTGCTATTTCACTACATGTATTGATATTTAGTCTTCTGCTTTTACATAGACCAATGATGTCAATCATAGTACGGATGAAGGATCCTATGATTCTGATGATAGACTTCCACTACTCGAAAGGAACTTTAACCATGTTAGTCTTGAAGAAAGTGTGAGTGGTATTGTATCATAAATTACTAAATAATAAGCTTTCTTTTAATTTTTAGTTTCCTTATAAAGAAGAATGAATAGAACTATTATTTGTTGGTTACAAGTGTAATTTTGCAAGTTTTCTACTTATGCCATGCTTTAGCCATAACAAAGAAAGCAAATATGTTCATTCTGCCATCAACAATGACGACGCCCACCCATCGTCCTGTCACGAAACGCGGGCCGATATACTCATTATATACAAGTTGACTCTATACTCTATAGCCCATCCCTCTATGTAGAAATGAACCAACAATACAAATGATAAAAAGTTAGCAAGAAAACAAAAAACTACATGTTAGCCGTGTATTTATTAAAGTATAGGTCATTAAATATTTCCGAGCCTTGTATAAGTAAAACGTAGTTTACGGGAATTTAGTTAAGCTAGTTGGGCCTAGTTGTCGGGCTCAAGCCCATTTGTATTAAGAACCGGCCCAAAGCAAAGCCCACAAGAATAGTCCACTCTTGTAACTATATAATGCCCTATCCAAGTGTGGAGAGGGTGTTGCTTCTCATTTTTCTTTTCATGAACAAGTAACCATTTTTTCTTTTTTACTTTCTCTCTCTAAAATATTTTCTTATTTTTGTGTTTGGTGATGAAATGATACACCTAACAAGTGGTATCAAGAGCCACGGGTGGGTTTAGCGATTTCGTTGTGGGCGTTTGTTGTTAGCTTACTTCGGCTTATTTGGGCTTCTTGTCTTTCGGCTTAAATTTTTTTCTTATTATTTGTGCTTATTTGTAAAAAAGAAAAAAAAACTAAATTTGGCTAAATGACTCACTTGGGATGATTTTTTGCCATATTTAGTTGTTAATGGATACAATTGAGATTCAATGCTTATCGGTTGCATTTGAAGTTTAAAATGACAAAGTGACAATGTGACGATTTTTAAGTGACGAGACCGGGATCAATTTGGATAAAGAATCATGAAACTTAAAGGCTAGATTTGGAATTAATTTTTTGTGGCTACGGAGTTAATCAAGTATCACTTATTTGAGATTGAAGTGGCATTTTACGAAGGCGTGTACTTATTTTATCTTGAAGTCGGGGTTGGTTGGATGCATGATTTCAATGATAACTTGCTCGAGCTTAATTTAAGTTGAAGACTTGGTTTATCTAGTTTCCAGCAGTCAAGGGGTGGATGGTTGAAGACCTGGTTAACTATCACTTAAAGGAGTTACATTGTAGTACTCAGTGTCACACGCTTAGTCGTTGTGGATAATCGCAAGAGGTGATGAAAGTCTCATACTTTGGCCAAGGGTATTGAGTACTTAGAGATTTGCTTGGAGCACAAATTCTCTACACCGTTCTTCCAACATTAGCGCAAGCTTAAGTCACAAGAACGGAAAATTCTACTTCAGTTTCAAGTTTGGTATATTGGGTTTACTTCATCAGTGGTTACTTCAAATAGCCTTCGAAACGGTTGGTAACATGATAGCCAGAGAGAGGTGATGAGTAGAGATTTGATCAGCAATTGATTCTCACGGGTTAGATCTGAGCTAATTTATTCCTCACACAAGTACTCAAGTAAATGCACGTCCAAGGTGTTGCTGATTCCGACAAGTCGAAACCAGCAAGGGGGAAGGAGAAGATTCACCCTTGAGCCTATGCCTTTCTTGATTCTTGAAAGCTTGACATGGAGCATCTTTCTTGAATTTTTTTAAGTTAGGCCATGCCGGGAAGACAAATGTCCTAACCGCGGAGAATATCAGCGCTTTAACTATGGCTTTTGGGTGCATTTCTTCAGACAAATGGGGGAAGTGATATCTTGAGAACTTTTGTATGCATTATTTGACCTTCCAGGGGGAAGCGGTGTGAGAAGAACTATTCAAGCGTGAGAAGATACGTTGCCTTACCTCAGAATAATGCTTACCCCAAATGATCTATCACTAAGCTAAATTCATAAAGGAGCAGTAACAATTGATGTGGTATCTTAAACAGTTCCGCTGTGTACATAATTATTATCGAAGCTTTTATTAAGCTTTGAAAACTGCTCAAGAGAGGATTTGCTAGTTTGGGGTGGAAGCTTTAAAGCTTCTAAATAATGAATAGTGGCATGCTTAGGGGAAGCTGATTCCATGTGCTAGTTTTGGGGGGAAGCTTTAAAGCTTCAAAATCAAGAATATGTGCACGAATTAGGGGTAAGGCATTTAGAAGCTTTTCCTTAACCAGAAGTTGTATGGGTTACTTAGTTTCGATGCCTATTATATATTTTCTCGTACAAAGTACAACAAAGATTATTCAAGTGGAGTGGCAGACATTGAAGGTCCAACACCACAGAAGACGTCATCAGCAGATGAAGCCTCATGGAATCTTGTCTTAATCATAATGTACTTGTTAGGAATAATTGTAATAATTCTTGTAAATCGTCCCGTGGGGGGAAGATGTTAGGAATTCACTTTACGTGACGACATTACAGAATTTCCAATAGGTTATCATAGTCACATACGTGAGGACTAGAATAGGCAAACAATGTATAAGTTTAGAGGCGTATGGGCTATAAATACCCCTCTATGGCTTCCATAGAGGGGTTGAGTCATTTGGCATTGTCAAGTCATTTGTATCCTTCATCCATTTTCCATCTAATATCACAAGTCCATCTTCCATCTCACTACTTTCTCTCACTAAAATGGCTATCATGTGGTTTGACTCACCAAGACCACCGGATCTTAGTTTTCGTGAATCTTTCATATCTCAATCTCATAACTAAACCCTAAATCGTTGGGTTCTATGCCTAACAGAGGTATAAAAGTAGTGGAGACAAAACTATAGTCGGCACCAGAGTCAAATAAGGTTGTGGCATAATGATTGTTCAAAGTGAACGTACCCGTCACGATGTTCGGGTCCTGGCGAGCCTCCTCTGCTCCCAACATAAATGCCCTTCCACGTGCCTGGTTACCATTGTTCCCACGACCCTGACCCCCGTTAACAGCCACGACTTGGTTTTGATGGTTTCCCCTGGCCTCTGAGCCTGATTCAACCTAGGACATGCTGCCTTGACATGATCGGTACTACCACACTCGTAACAGGCCCTAGCAGTTGGGTTTCTAGCATTGATGGGGTTCACATTCCTAGGCACCACTCTACAATCCTTAGCAAAATGTCCTGGGCGGTTACAGTTGAAACAAGTGCGACAGGGTGTCTCAGGTGAATGGTGATAGTTACAGGCGGTACACTTGGGTGCCGTACCCGTGTATTCTCTCCTAACAGGGTTTGCGGTTGTAGCAAAAGCATTTCCAGTCCTAGTCCTCTTATTATCGTCCCTTCCATTCCTATCCTTGCTAGGTTCTCCCCCATTTCCTCTCTTATCAGGGTTTTTTTTTATCGACTCATTCCTAAGGGCTTCATCAGTCAATGTGCCAGCAATCTGCACAACCTTTTGAATGGTTGATGGCTTCGTTGCCGCCACCATCCCTCAGATCTGTGGAGAAAGGCCATACACGTACCTCTCAATCCTTTTGTTTTCTGAGTTACTAAATGAGGAACTAACCTATCCAACTCATGGAACATATCAGTATACGCAGCATGACCAGCCCCGACCATGGTGTGATTCCATAACTCAGTTTCCAACTTTTGCCTTGGTCTAACTAACTATGTTATAAGTTTTCCATAAATTACTTATGAGCTATTGACAGTGTATCTATGGAAGCGACCGAACTTTCCTAGGAATTTCGTATTCATAACATATCCAAGGAAGAAGTTAAGTTCACCCATCATGCTCATCTCGAACTCATCATGCATGATTTTGGCAATTTCATCACACATGTCTTGACATGTACAAGCCGAAGATAATGTCATCGACATATATTTAAACGATGATGAGGTTTTGAAACTTTTTCTTCTTAGTAAAAAGAGTGTTATCTTCCATTCCCAATTTTTTATATCAATATGTTTTTATAAGGAAAATTTTAATCTATCATACCAAGCTTTGGGTGCTTGTGTAAGGACATATTAAAGCTTTCTTTATTGGTTAACATGATCGGTTTCTTGAATTCAATAAATTCCAGAGGTTGTTGCACGTATACTCGCATTGATCAATTGTTTCTGGAATGTCCACTTTTTACATCATTTAGAATAGTTTAAAATTTAAAGCACAGCTAAGCTAATAAGGTATCCTAAATTGACTCAAGTTAGCACTGGGGCATAAGTTTCATCATTAATCGTTGCATCTTGTTGATTATTTGGCCTTGTAAAACTATCCTAGCCTTATTTCAAAGAACAACACCGTTCTAGTCGAACTTATTTCTAAACACCCACTTAGTACTTTGATTGTTATATTCCTTGGTTGAGAACAACTCATGATTGCGGTTCGTCGTAGTACTTCTATTCGAGTTTTACAACTCCCTAGGGCAGAGCACCTAATCGTTAGTAGTAGTATTATAGGCAAGACTCGGGGGTTGTTATCGTTCACTCGAGGAATAGGTTGGGAAATGCTTTCATCACGGTCCTCTTTGGCTTCCCCAACAGAATTCTAGGGGTTGAGGGAAGATTTTTTTGCGTATTATGTTTGTAGAAGCAAGTAAATCATATATTTGAGAGGTTTGGTTTGGTTTTAGCTAATAAACTAAATAACAACTACGCTAATGGTGATAACAATAAGATAAAAGACTGTTTATTTAATCATGTATTACTTCCTAGATTGCTTCTCCTAGTGTTGTTGCCTTGTCACACTTGATCTGTGTAATTATTTCCTAAAGTCATAACGATATTTACACGAACCTGTCGGTTTCTAACTTAGTATATTCGTTAGTTCAACGCACCTGTAAATGGTAGGTATGAAGACTATTATAAGGCACATAAGAGTATACTTTTGTGCATGTGATATTATATTGAGAGTGGATCACCAATATTTAGAGGGCATAGGTAGTATGAAGACTATACTCCGTGGTATCCTTTCTACACATCATGTTTCCTTGACATTTCAACAACTCGATGCAGACAAAAGTAGGTTTTCTAAGACCTAACATGACATCATCACAAGAAAGCAACACCACTCAAGAGTCTAATTCGAGATAAATAAATTAAATGTTTCATACAATCATAATAAACCAAGGAGGCTTAGCCTAGCATGTTAATAAAGCAAGAACATAGATGAATCAAACAACACATAGACATATTGAATGATTAAATAAACCTTACTTGATTAAAACATGAGTTAGAGGAAGTACAATAGGGTTTTAGGCCCTAAAATCATCCCTAACAGCTGCTAAACGAACTAGGGTTCGTACCCTCTTTTTATTCTAAAGTTACACACTCAAAACCCTAAATTCGGGTTTGTATATATAGGAAAAACGCTATGACGGCGTCGCGTTTTAATCGTGACGCCGTCATGAAAGAGAATATTCTAGATAATGGGCTGGGTCGTGTGCTCTGACGCCGTCGTGGAATCTTGTGACGCCGTCTTGGATATCGTTGTGACGGCGTCACGTTGTATCTGTGACGCCGTCTCCAGCCTCTAAGAAGAAATTCTTGAGCAATGTTGGTGTAGGTCCGTAGTCTTGTCCGTTTCTTCTCCAAATGAGCCCAAGTCACGTGTAATTCTTCCAAATGCCCTCCAAATGAGAAATACCTGAAAAGGAATGATTAAGTACCTATTTTGGGCATAAATGCACGATTTAGGGGGTTAAACGACCCCAAAAAAGTGTATAAAATGACACCTCATCAAATACCCCTACACTTGGGATTTGCTTGTCCTCAAGCAAATAGGCTTTTCTACCTAGACAATAACAATATGAGGGGTCATTTTACCTACTCTTTAAAAATATTTTACAACACAACCTTCTAGACCTCGTAATTAAAAGCACGAAAAGTATACACTAGCACCTCACATAAGTGTTTGGGATTCTCTCTTTCACTCGGGTGTATAATAAATTATAACATAAGGGGAAACGGAAAATCAACACTCATTACCTGTCATAGCATATAAATTACCATAGGCTTGGTAAAGGATCAAACCTCCACCGCTAGGTGCAAGCATTATTCATTACTGTCTAAGAGGTCTTTTAAAGGGTTGTGGGGTGTAGGTGTAAGATAACATATAATGGAAACAGAAACGGATGGGATACATTTGGGTGGCTTTGGGTGAATTTAGAGTGGAAGGGTTAGCTAATTATTTACACGAATACACTTTGGTTTGGTTGCTAAGCCAAGACTCGGACGAAGATCTACAAACTCTACACAACTCTACATCAATCTCTTTCTTTTTCTTTTCTAATTTTTTTAATAACATAATACATCACATGGGGTTTATAATACGTACCCCTACACTTGAGCTTTTACATGCTCGATATTTACAATCTAACTAATGACCCGATTTGAGGTGGATCAAAATAACATGGAGATCATTTGACAAACATATGGGGGTATTGACTTAACTTTTCTTCCCCATTCTTCCGCGAAATAAATACTACCATGAATCCCAATCGTCCCAAAACTTTATTTACAAGGATAAGGACTTAGCAACCGTGTACTCAAGTATCAAATAATTAACTTGGTTTTTTTTTAAAACACAATAATGTAATAAAAAAGCGTACACACAAGGGAGGGCTAAGGCGATTTTGGGTTGTAACGATTGGTTTAAGGTTAACAATGCTCTTCATTAATATCTGGATTTTCCACAGAAAGAAAAATTACAAGGAACTATGAAAAAGAGATAGGCTCGAAGGGTTAGTACTAGGGGTAATCCTGCAATAATATGAGTGCATTGGCACAGGGTGTGGGATAGTTATTGATCGGGGTGTGACCATCATATCAATTACAGAGTTTTTATAACATGTGCTAATTCCTTTAAAAATGTCCTCTTATCAAGCAGAAAATCCTAATACTTACTATACGGTCTCGGGATGCAACACAATAACAAGTTTTTTATGGTGAATTTAATATGCTTACCGGTACAATCATATAATTTAATACCGATTCTCAAATGATCCAAAAAAAGGCGCGAAGACCACACGTACACATCCGTAACGAGGAATAGACACATGTGACATTGCTCACTCCTTTAACTCGAGAAAGTAAAGTTATAAAAACTATTTGTGGTTATCAATATAGTACCGTATTCTTAAGATCTAAGGGTCGCTGCTCTCACGCTCACATTTTTGGAGGTGGAGGAATTATGAGAGTTAATGTGCTAGTCATATATCATGCCAAGCATATCACGTCGAGACGCTAGTTTTAATACTCGGTTTTTTGTCGGTATGCTTGTGTCATAAAAAAATTTAAAATTTGGGTAAAAATTACCTCTTATGCTATGTTTCGATATATTACCCATCATTTTAAGGACAAAGCAAATGGCAAATCACTACAAGAATTCAAGGGAATAGCCACGGACAAAATTGGTGGGTAAAAGCCATATTTTCGTAGGTAAATGGGTAATACCCACGGACCACCCATGACCATAAGAAGATGGGTAAAACCTCTGAGGCTAATTGTATGCCTACGCCATTTACACTCTGTGGGTAAATTTACCCACGTCATTTTGGGTGGACAATTTAGTTGCGTTCGTGGGTGAAGTTTTATGGGATTTTTTTAACTCACCACAAGAATACCCATAGATATATCCCTAGGTAATTTGTGTGTAACATTTCTCACAAAGTTAATTCATGAGTAAAAGTCGACACATATTATGCATGTAATTTTCCCACGATAATACGTGGGTAAACTTTCTCACCTATTTGTCGTGGTGTAAGATTCATGGGTAACAATGAGCTAATATATAGTAATATTTTGTGAGTAAATTTGTGACTAAATTAACAAATGTATTATGGGTAAACCGTGGCTACACATGCACATTAAGAAAACTAATAATTCATGGGTAAATCCATACCATACATTAAACACAAAAGATATCATATGTTATACTACAAAACATGTTATTATAAAAAGATTAGTCAGCATAACATAGATATCGAGTCTCCTAAATGAAAACAACATAGATATCAAGTCTCCTAAATGAAAACAATGGTATCCTAAATACGTAATAAAGAAAATACAATAAACTGATAAGAGCAAACCATTTAGTTTATTTTGTTGATTTTTCTTGTTAACTTTCTCTCTGACCCATCATCTAGCTTGGAGGTTGTAGTTGCTATATTTCCATCATTCCAATAATGATAAACTCTTTTTGACCCAACACCATAAACGTTTCTTCTCTTTGCACCACCTGTTGCCTCTAAATATAGTGTCGATTCATCGACCTGAGCTTCTGTAGATGTTGGATTGAACTCCTTTTCTTACCTTAGGGTCAACATGTTCTCCTATATAAATGTGAACATGTATTAATGAGTAATTAAAAAGGTAACAAAAATAACTAAAAAATTAACAGTTCTTTAGTCTAAAAATCAATTCTTTATAGTCTAAAAATTAGGACTTACATTTATTATTTTGGCCTCTCATTAATAAACATTTGCTTGTCATGACGTTTGGTATGAGTATGCAAAAATAGCTTAAATTCGGTAGGTGGACGCTTGAATATAGATTCCTACATCAGTTTAAGAAAAAGAGATTAACAAAAATGTTCAGATATAACAAGCAATTATCTAACAGAAAAATGAACCAAAAAAAAGATGTAATAGTAAGGTCCTATATAGCACTTTGATCTTCGTTACTCTATTATAGAGATGGGGATATCTCGGCTGCAAATATATACAACCTATTTTCTGCACTCGTCGCTGAAAAGACCAAAAGTTTCATAATTATGTAACCCTCTGTTTCATTTCAAAACATGTAAAACATTATATGTTAAAAAATCCTAAACATGGAAGGTTATAGGCTAAAGTCACAAAACTAGAGAATAAAACATTCACAACATAAAAATTTACATTGCTTAGTCACGAGTCCACTCAACCCAAGTCCATAGACAAAAAAGATGTTTTCTTATGTATGTGTGTGCATCGTTTGTTCAAACAATTAGCACAAATAACCTACTAAAATAATATCCTCAATTGTAAGAAGTACAAATCATGCAGGCCATGCTCCCTAGTGTTCATGGTCTAAATCTATTTTTCGCAAATTACTTACATAAAAAAATTCAAAATGTTTTTCTAGGCACTTTAGGACATAAATTTCATATTTTAGTCTTCATCTAAATGTGAAATGTAGCTGGTATATGGGTAAATTATCACTGTTGGCAATAGCAGCTAGATTATCTGCAACAATAGGATAGGTAGCCCATTTTCTTTGTATAACCCACCATTCCTCTAACATTCTACAAGTTTTCAATGCCTTTCCTCCCTTCGCCCAAGTCAGTGCAACATCATATCGGTTGTTTTACGTTGATTAAAGTTTAATTTGGAAAACATTTAACATTTAACATAATTTTCTTTTAAAATTATGTATAATGGAACACCTTGCACATACCATGATCACCTTTCTCCTTTAAAAGGCCATAAAAACATGATGCATTATGGAAACGTCTCCATTATACAAGTATACATACAATAGAATCAAATACATAGAAAGACCTCAAATTCCACATACTTTAAATTGAAACAAATTCATCATAACATGACATCCATAGACTTGTTACAATATTACCACTAGTACTATTTACTACTTTTATAATGATATTTTATCAAACATCACACTCCAGGTGTATATGTTAACCTTGTTAATGTACTGAGCAACATACTTTGTTTAAAGACTTGTTCCAATATTGTCACTAGTACTATTTACTACTTAACATCATCTTAAGGCATCCAAAGACTTGTTCCAATATTATCACTAGTACTATTTACTACTTAACATCATCTTAAGGCATCCTTAACATATAAAGAATAATAACCAAAGGGGTTAACCTGTGTACCCCCTTTTAGGTGCCACTGACCCTCCCTCTATGATCCAACCCGTTTAACATATACCTTATTAGTCTTGATGGAAATTATAAATATGAAGTAAAGAATGTTGGGTGTACTATACCTTTCTTGACCATCACTGTCCATATCTGAGCCTTAACAACCTTAGTCTGAATACTCAATGTCCTCGTTTGAAGCTGGAGAACAAAAGAAAATGGAGAACAAGGTGTTAGTTTAGCTTATTGAGCTCCTTAGCTTAATTGGATTTCTTGCACTTTATCTTATTTCCTGAGTTTACCTCTTTCATCATCAATTTCAGTTGGAATTTAATGTTACTTAGTTAAGTAGCTTTTCACATTTAGATTAAGCACCTCATAAGCTGTCTAGAACATCTTTCCTTTTTCATTTTGAGCTTAATTTGAGCTTTTCACAAGCTTTATAGTAAAATCATAAGATAATGCCTCTTTTCTGAGGACAGCTTATAAATAAGCTGTTCTAGAGCTTATTAGTGCTTTTCATAAAAAAATTCGTATATTAAAAGTGCTTATCTTAAGTAGCTTATTAACTTTGCTTTTCAAAATTTTGCCAAAAAAGCAAAAAGGGGAAGTCAGGGAAGTGGGGGTGAGCCTAGACTCGAACCCCCGACCTCAACCCAACCTCACCCCTTATAACACACACTCACTACCGCTGCCCTAGGGTCTTTTTCGTTTTATACTTGCAACATTTAATATATAAGGCCTTTTAGCCCAAGTAAGCTTATAAGCTGTTTTCAGCTTATTTAACAACTTATTCGAAAAGCTGTTTTTGTGTTTTTATTTTTCTTAGATAGGTAATTATCTTAGCTACTTTTCATAATTTTCTAGAATTTTAATTTCGTAGTTTAGTATTTTTAGTCATTTAATTTAGTTTTAAACTTTAAAAAGTCATAAAAAATACAAAAAAAATCAAAAAAAATATAAATCTTTTTTACAAAATTTTATTTTAGTATAAAGTTTCTAGGAAAAATAGTTTTATATTCGTAGGGTAATTTTTACAAAAATTTAGTTTTTAAAGAACGGGATTCGTTCCCGTTCTCGTTTTTGAGTTTCCCGTTTCGTTTTAGCTTCGTTTTAGGTCTAGTCTTTTTTGTCCTTACTTTTTAGTCATAAAAAACTTATAAAAACCAAAAAAATTAGTTTAGGGTTAAAATTCGTAAATTTAGGTTTTTGGCCCGCGTTGCTTAGTCGTTTTCGTAATTAATAGCCTTTAGTTGATAATTTTAGTTGTTTAAAGTTGTAGTTTTAGTTAATCACTCTAAAAATCAATTCAATCTTGTTTGAACCACTTTCAAAAACACAAGGTTTCAATTTCACTAGTCGTTGGGGAAACGACCCGGGTGATCATACTTACCCGGTTTAATATACGTATTTTATATTATATAATATATATATTTTTGAGAGTGAATTTTATCAAGGGTAACTTGGTAATTTTCTTAATTTCTCTTAAGGTTATATTTTATATATATATTTTAGGTATATAAAACTATCAATCAGTTTTTGGCGCCGTTGCCGGGGACTAGTGTTTACGATTCCTACGTTTTGTGTTTGTTGATTTGGTTTGAAGATCCTTTCGACTTAGAAAGTTTCATTTTTGTTTTATAATTCAAAAATCCAAAAAAAAAATCATAAAATATAAAAAGTAAAAAATATTTTCCTTTTCTTTTTAGTATAAGTAAAAGTTAAAAAAAAAATAGAAAAATCAAAAATATAAAAAAAAAAAATTTCCTGCACTTGATTCTATAAGTTAATTCCTGTACAAAAGGCTGCATAAAACCTGAGATTTAACAATTCGATCATATGACGTGAATTAATCTAAACAATTCATTTAACATATTTGAATTTGGCTCATAAGTCGGATAGATTCCCCTACACTTATTGTTTGTAAAATAACTTTGATTGAAATTAAGACGAGGTTAAAGACAACAAAGCATGATTACTAGATAGTTTAAACATAATAAAACAAATGGTAAAGAATGAAAACACACATGACACTCCTAATTTACGGGAAAAGTAAAGTGGGTTGCCTCTCAAGAAGCGCTTTTCTTTATTAACGAGTCTTGTAGCTAGACTCGAAGTCACACGTTCTTACGTGACTTCTCCTTCATCATTGAGAGTTACATCATCGTCTTTGTTGGTGTCCAATAAGTTCTTCTGATATGGCTTCACCCGTTGTTTATTAACGATAAATACGCTTCCTTCTTTATCGTACAACTCAATTGCTCTGTTTTTCATGTCTTTGCTTACCGCAAATGGACCGTACCATCTTGACTTAAGTTTTTTAGGAAATAGTCTCAATCATGAGTTAAATAGAAGTACCTTATCTCCTTTTTCATAGTTAATTGGCAATTTTATTCGTTTATCGTACCACCTTTTCGTTCTTTCCTTATATGAGATGGATGATTCGTAGGCGTCAAGCCACATTTCATCCAACTCATTAATTTGTAAGAACCGGTTTTCCCCAGCCTTTGTGAGGTCTATGTTGTAGTTTTTTATGGCCCAATATGCCTTGTGCTCTAATTCGACAGGAAGGTGGCATGCCTTGCCATAGATTATCCTAAACGGGGTTGTTCCTAAAGGGGTTTTAAATGATGTACGAACTGCCCATAATGCATCATCTAATTTATAGGACCAGTCCTTCCTGTTGTTCCCAATCGTTTTTTTGAGAATACGCTTTATTTCTCGGTTCGTGTTCTCGACCTGTCCGTTTGTTTGAGGGTGATATGTTGTGGAAAATCAATGAACCACTACATGCCTTTTCATTGCTTTCTCCATATGGTAATTGCATAAATGAGTATCCCTATCACTAATAAAGGCCTTTGGTATTCCAAATCGTGCGAATAGTCTCCTAAGGAAGTTTACTACGTTCCTAGCATCATTGGTGCGAAAGGCCTGAGCCTCTACCCACTTGGATACGTAGTCGATAGCTACTAAGATGTATTTGTTTCCATTCGACGAGGGAAAAGGTCCCATGAAGTCTATCCCCCGTACATCGAATATCTCACAAACTTGGATGTATTTTTGAGGTATTTCATCTCTCGAGGAAATGTTTTCGGCCCGTTGACATGCTTCGCAAACTTGGACCAATTTACGTGCATCGCGAAAGATATGTGGCCAGTAGAACCCAGCCTTGAAAACTTTCCTTGCGGTGGTGGCGATGCCATGGTGTCCTCCGAATGGCCCGCTGTGACATTGTTGAAGAATTTGTGTTGCTTCATCTCTGGCCATGCATCTTCGTATGATTCGGTCAGCACACTGTTTGAACAGGAATGGTTCATCCCAAAAGTAATGCCTTTCAAATCGTTGAAGAAATTTTTGCTTCTCTTGGCGGGTGGATCGGAAGGGTAGTACTTGGCTAGCTAAATAGTTAGCATAGTCGGCATACCATGGTTTGTTATTTTTGTCAGAGATCGCCATCAATCACTCTTCAGGAAATAAGTCCCTTATCTCAGCCTTGGTTAGCTTCCCTAGATCGGGGTTTTCGAGTCGGGAGAGATGATCAGCTGCTAGATTTTCAGCACCTTTCTTATCGCGGATCTCGATATCAAATTCTTGGAGCAGCAAGATCCATCGAATTAGGCTTGGTTTTGCATCTTGTTTTGTGAATAGATACCGCATGGCAAAATGATCCGTAAAGACGATGGTCTTGGATAAGACCAAGTATTGACGACATTTGTCGAATGCAAAGACAACAGCCAGAAGCTCCTTCTCGGTAGTCGTGTAGTTTTCTTGTGCTTCATTCATTGTTTTGCTGGCGTAGTGTATATGGGCTTGAAATGCTTGTCGATTCTTTGTCCTAGTACTGCCCCGATAGCATAATCACTTGTGTCGCACATGGTCTCAAATGGTAATGACCAATCTGGCTTGATCATAATTGGTACATATGTCAGTTCACGCTTTAATGTCTCGAATGCTTAGATGCATTCTTCAGAGAAGTTGAAATGGTGCACTCTTAAAAACTAGGAGATGGGTCATGCGGGCGTGCGACTTGATGAGAAATCCTTTTATGAACCTTTCAAAAGAAATCGGTCGTGTCCTAGAAACTTTGAATGACTTTAACATATTGTTAGATTATGGTAGTTTGGAGAATGGTCCCTGATTTTTGCTTTAATCAATCTCTCAATCTTAGAACCCCGAGAACCTATGGCCGAGGACGATCCCTTCTTTAACCATGAAGTTGCATTTTTCCCAGTTCAATACAAGGTTGCTTTCCTCGCACCTTTTTAGCATCTTCTTCAAGTTTCTAAGGCAGTGGTGGAAAGAACTTCCAAATACGGAGAAGTCGTCCATGAATACTTCTATGCTATCCTCGATGAGCTCATGAAATATTGCTGTCATCCAGCGTTGAAAAGTGGCTGGGTCATTTTATAATCTGAAGGGCATTCGTTTGTATGCGAAGGTCCCGTAAGGGCAAGTGAATGTGGTTTTCTCTTGGTCCTCAGGGGCGATAAGGATTTGAAAGTATCCAGAAAACCCGTCTAGGAAGCAGTAGTATTCATGCCCAGCCAATCGTTTGAGTATCTGATCGATGAATGGAAGTGGAAAATGATCTTTCCAAGTCGTATTATTCAACTTACGGTAGTCGATACACACGCGCCATCCATTGACAGTCCGTTGTGGGATGAGCTCATCCTTCTCATTCTTTACTACGATCGTCTCTCCCTTCTTTGGGACAACCTAGATAGGGCTTACCCATGAACTGTCGGAGATGGGATAGATTAATGCAGTGTCAAGGAGTTTTATGACTTCCTTTTTTACTACCTCTTTGATGTTAGGGTTAACTCGTCTTTGAGGTTGGACACTTGGTTTGAACTCTTCTTCCATGCGGATTTTGTAAGTACAAAAGGATGAGTCGGTTCCTTTAATTTCCGCATACTCAAGCGAATGTCCCTTATTATATTTCGAAAGAAACCCGAGGATCTTGATTTTTTTGGTCGGTGGACAATGCGGATGAGATGACCACTGGGAGTTGGTTGTCTTCATGGAGGAAAGCGTACTCAAGATGCTCAAGTAATTCCTTCAATTCGAGTTTGGGTGGTTCTACGCTTGATGGTTTCAATCGATTGTCCAGGGCTTTCCATTCAAGTGGTTTCACAAGCTCTGTCCTCGGGTAGAAAGAAACAACGAGTGCTTTGTTAGAATCTTCCTCTTCTTCTTCAGTCCATTTTCCATCATGGTTTACTGTGTCGACCCATTGTTCCTGGATCAGCTTAGCGGTGTAATCGACGTAGTACAGGTAGTCTTACGAGAGTGTTTGGATTTCATGGAATTCCTGATGTTGAAGGTGATGGTTTCATTTTCAACCCTTAAACTTAATTTTCCTTTGTGTACGTCGATCACAACTCTTCCTGTGGCGAGGAAGGACTATCCCAAAATGATCAGGACTAGCTCTTCTTTGTCCATCTCTAACACTATGAAATCGACCGAGAAGATGAATTTGCTCACTTTTACCAATAGATTCTCGCAGACCCCGATGGGGTATTTGATAGACCGATCGGCCAACTGAATACTCATTTTGGTAGGTTTGAGTTTAGAAATCCCTAATCGTCGAAAGAGAGAATGTGGCATGAGGTTAATACTTGCCCCTAAATCAGCCAAGACGTTCTTTACTGCTAGGGGTCCGATAAGACATGGCAGTGTGAAGCTTCATGGGTCTCTTTCCTTTTGGGGCAGACTCCTTTGAATGATAGCGGAACACTCCTCACTAAGTTTAACTAAGGAGGCTACTTTTTTAAGTTTTTCCTTATGCGAAAGTAGGTCTTTTAAAACTTTAGCTCCCTTTGGCATGTGAATCATTGCTTCAAGGAATGACAGATTGATATGAATTTGCTTAAAGATTGAAAAAAGCCGCTCATCCTCGTCATCCTTTTTCTGCTTCTTTAATCTGGATGGAAAAGGTAGATTAGATGTCTTGGAAGGCTGGTAAAGGATGGATGGCCGAGGGGCGGTTCTTGTGTAATGCTTGGTTTGGCACCCTCATACCCTTCCTTTTCGATTTCCCCTTCGGTGAAGTTGTCAGTCGCTGGTCGTAGTAGGGCTGGAAAAGGTGGGTCTTGTGTGCTAATTCATGATCTGGTTGTTATGGCGAAAGTCGATGCTTCAGGTTTTGGAGTTTCGCTTTTGTTAATTATTGAGAGTATTTGGGAGTATTGTTCACGTAGTTCCTTATGATGTTGGACAATCATATCTCCTATCCCTTTTGCCTGAGACTTCTTTTCGAGCATGAAGTTGGCGAGCTCGTCCTCAAACTTACTTCTAACAATCCATTCGGGGCCATCCTCCCATTTTTTTACGTTTGTTGTTCCCTTATGGTAGGGTGTCATCATTTTGATAGAACCTTAGAAGGGAAGGGTCATTATAGATGTCTCCCCCCGGATAAGCATACCTGTTCGGACTGGCTAAGTTACTTGCATTCATCAGCCTCGTGAGATCCTCCGCAGTAGTCGCAGAATCTCTCGAGTAGGTGTTTCGAGGTAGGAGATTTGATTGCAAGCCCTTTTTAGGCTCCCTTGAATGTGGGTTGTATTGTTTTCGAAATGGAGGAAATGTTCATTGGTGGTGACATGTCATCCCACAGATCATATTGGTATTGGACATATTATTCAATTCGAAACCACCCTTCTTCTTCGGTGATAGAGTGGAAGCGGAATTGAGTGAACTGGTCGAGTTTCCTACGATCGTCCTGGGATATGTTATTGTAAAAGATTTGAATTAGAAGCCATTTCTGTATTCCATGATGGGGGACTTGGTTGATTAAGTTCTAGAAATGGATCCAGTCACTTTTGATGGGTTCACCGTCCCCTTGTTTGAATTGAAGGATTAAGTCTCTAAGGGATGAGGTACGTCCAACCGGAAAGAAATGGTCAAGGAATCATGACACGAGTTGATCCCACGTCGTGACTTGAGTGAGGGGTATTCTGTCAAGCCATTTTGCCGCTTTTCCTTTGAGGGAGAAGTGGAAGAATCTTAACCTAGATGTATCCCTTATGGCTCTATCAGCTTGTATGTTATCAACGATACTTAGATAGTGTTTAACATGGCGGAGGGGGTCCTCGATTCTCAGTCCGAGGAAAGTGCATGCATTTTGAATCAACCATATGTCGCGTGAGTTAACGATTCTTCTGGTTTGTTCGGTTGGAATAGTGATTGGATTTAGGAAACCGGAGGATGTAGGGCGAGAATGTTCATACAAGGTCTTGGGAAGGGTTGGCGGTTTAGGTCCGGTGTTGTTGAACGAAGATGCTTCATCATCAAAGAGGTTTCTTTTGACAACAGCAAGAGATTCATTTTGATGTGATCGCAGAGCAGCTCTCCTAAGACTTCGCAATTCTCTTTCGGGTTCGTCGATAGGTTCCGTTAACCTTTTAACGGTGCTACGTGTCATGGTGATAGATTTACGAAACAGATAGCACAAAGAAAAGATAGACTACAAGAAAGTTAATATGCGGAATTAAATCTTACTTGAAAGGATTCAAGCAAGTAGAACTAAGCTACATTATGATCAAAACCTAACTATTCCCTGGCAGCGGCGCCAAAAACTTGATGCGGTCGTCGTAGGACTTCTACACGAAGTTTTACAACTCCCTAGGCAGAGCACCTAATCGTTGTAGTAGTAGTATAGGTAAAACTCGGGGGGTTGTTATTGTTCACTCGAGGAATAGGTTAGGAAGGCTTGATCACGGTCTAACAGAATTCTAGGGGTTGAGAGAAGATTATTTTTGTGTTTTTATATTTTATGGAAAGCAAGTAAATCATATATTTGAGAGGTTTAGTTTGGTTTTAGCTAATAAACTAAATAACAACTACGCTAATGGTGATAACAATAAGATAAAAGACTGTGTTTATTTAATCATGTATTACTCCCTAGATTGCTTCTCCTAGTATTGTTGCCTTGTCACACTTGTGATGATCTGTGTAATTATTTCCTAAGTCATGAACGAATTACATGAACGCTCTGTCTACTTAGTATTCCGTTAGAGCAACGCACCTGTAAGGTAGCATGAAGACTATTACAAGGCCCCTAAGAGTATACTAAGTGCATGTGAAATATATTAAGAGTGGATCAACCATATTAGGGGGCAAGGTAGTATGAAGACTGTTACCCGATGGTACCCTTTCTACACAATCATGTTTCCCTAGACATATCAACAGCGATGCAGACAAAAGCTGGTTTTCTAAGACCTAACATGCACATCCATCACAAGAA